>JAJKFJ010022598.1:0-38443 GCA_027382625.1 Tetmemena sp. SeJ-2015
GATTGAACCGTGGTTGGTACATTGGGCATGGTGACTGTGGCGTAGTTAGTGTGCTCTATATCCGATAGAGTTCATTGCTCTCACAGCCACGTTGTAGTTGCACCTGCTGTTAGACCACTCAATGTCTTAGGACTTGAGGATACTCCAGTTGTAGTTGTCCAAACACTATCAGTTGAGAGCTTGTAGTCAACTGAATAGGATGAAACAGTGAGGCCACCATTGGCAGGACTTGAAGTCACGGTAGAGAACGTAACAGTGATGGTGGTGTCAGTGTTGGTTGTGCTTGGTGCGGCCATGTCTGCGGGAACAGTTTTGACGCTACCTCCGGAAGCTGAAGTGGTTGCACTCCATCCGTAGGTGTTCTGGGCTGAGGCTCTTACAGTGATAGCATCTCCGACGATGTATTCGAAGTTGCTGACAAGAACGGCATAGGTTATAGTGCACTGTGTGTTACTGAATACTGTTCCAGTTGAAGCATCGCAAGTTGTGGTGTAAGTGCTCCAGGTTCCGGCTGTCTTCTTCTGAATCTCCACCTTGTAGGCTGAGACAGAGGCTCCATTATCACTTGCAGGAGCGGACCAAAGACTGTGATTCCAGTACTATCTCCAGTCTCGGTGACAGTTAATGATTGAACCGTGGTTGGTACATTGGGCATGGTGACTGTGGCGTAGTTAGTGTGCTCTATATCCGATAGAGTTCATTGCTCTCACAGCCACGTTGTAGATTGCACCTGCTGTTAGACCACTCAATGTCTTAGGACTTGAGGATACTCCAGTTGTAGTTGTCCAAACACTATCAGTTGAGAGCTTGTAGTCAACTGAATAGGATGAACAGTGAGGCCACCATTGGCAGGACTTGAAGTCACGGTAGAGAACGTAACAGTGATGGTGGTGTCAGTGTTGGTTGTGCTTGGTGCGGCCATGTCTGCGGGAACAGTTTTGACGCTACCTCCGGAAGCTGAAGTGGTTGCACTCCATCCGTAGGTGTTCTGGGCTGAGGCTCTTACAGTGATAGCATCTCCGACGATGTATTCGAAGTTGCTGACAAGAACGGCATAGGTTATAGTGCACTGTGTGTTACTGAATACTGTTCCAGTTGAAGCATCGCAAGTTGTGGTGTAAGTGCTCCAGGTTCCGGCTGTCTTCTTCTGAATCTCCACCTTGTAGGCTGAGACAGAGGCTCCATTATCACTTGCAGGAGCGGACCAAAGACTGTGATTCCAGTACTATCTCCAGTCTCGGTGACAGTTAATGATTGAACCGTGGTTGGTACATTGGGCATGGTGACTGTGGCGTAGTTAGTGTGCTCTATATCCGATAGAGTTCATTGCTCTCACAGCCACGTTGTAGTTGCACCTGCTGTTAGACCACTCAATGTCTTAGGACTTGAGGATACTCCAGTTGTAGTTGTCCAAACACTATCAGTTGAGAGCTTGTAGTCAACTGAATAGGATGAAACAGTGAGGCCACCATTGGCAGGACTTGAAGTCACGGTAGAGAACGTAACAGTGATGGTGGTGTCAGTGTTGGTTGTGCTTGGTGCGGCCATGTCTGCGGGAACAGTTTTGACGCTACCTCCGGAAGCTGAAGTGGTTGCACTCCATCCGTAGGTGTTCTGGGCTGAGGCTCTTACAGTGATAGCATCTCCGACGATGTATTCGAAGTTGCTGACAAGAACGGCATAGGTTATAGTGCACTGTGTGTTACTGAATACTGTTCCAGTTGAAGCATCGCAAGTTGTGGTGTAAGTGCTCCAGGTTCCGGCTGTCTTCTTCTGAATCTCCACCTTGTAGGCTGAGACAGAGGCTCCATTATCACTTGCAGGAGCGGACCAAAGACTGTGATTCCAGTACTATCTCCAGTCTCGGTGACAGTTAATGATTGAACCGTGGTTGGTACATTGGGCATGGTGACTGTGGCGTAGTTAGTGTCGCTGCTATATCCGATAGAGTTCATTGCTCTCACAGCCACGTTGTAGATTGCACCTGCTGTTAGACCACTCAATGTCTTAGGACTTGAGGATACTCCAGTTGTAGTTGTCCAAACACTATCAGTTGAGAGCTTGTAGTCAACTGAATAGGATGAAACAGTGAGGCCACCATTGGCAGGACTTGAAGTCACGGTAGAGAACGTAACAGTGATGGTGGTGTCAGTGTTGGTTGTGCTTGGTGCGGCCATGTCTGCGGGAACAGTTTTGACGCTACCTCCGGAAGCTGAAGTGGTTGCACTCCATCCGTAGGTGTTCTGGGCTGAGGCTCTTACAGTGATAGCATCTCCGACGATGTATTCGAAGTTGCTGACAAGAACGGCATAGGTTATAGTGCACTGTGTGTTACTGAATACTGTTCCAGTTGAAGCATCGCAAGTTGTGGTGTAAGTGCTCCAGGTTCCGGCTGTCTTCTTCTGAATCTCCACCTTGTAGGCTGAGACAGAGGCTCCATTATCACTTGCAGGAGCGGACCAAGAGACTGTGATTCCAGTACTATCTCCAGTCTCGGGACAGTTAAGGATTGAACCGTGGTTGGTACATTGGACATGGTGACTGTGGCGTAGTTAGTGTCGCTGCTATATCCGATAGAGTTCATTGCTCTCACAGCCACGTTGTAGATTGCACCTGCTGTTAGACCACTCAATGTCTTAGGACTTGAGGATACTCCAGTTGTAGTTGTCCAAACACTATCAGTTGAGAGCTTGTAGTCAACTGAATAGGATGAAACAGTGAGGCCACCATTGGCAGGACTTGAAGTCACGGTAGAGAACGTAACAGTGATGGTGGTGTCAGTGTTGGTTGTGCTTGGTGCGGCCATGTCTGCGGGAACAGTTTTGACGCTACCTCCGGAAGCTGAAGTGGTTGCACTCCATCCGTAGGTGTTCTGGGCTGAGGCTCTTACAGTGATAGCATCTCCGACGATGTATTCGAAGTTGCTGACAAGAACGGCATAGGTTATAGTGCACTGTGTGTTACTGAATACTGTTCCAGTTGAAGCATCGCAAGTTGTGGTGTAAGTGCTCCAGGTTCCGGCTGTCTTCTTCTGAATCTCCACCTTGTAGGCTGAGACAGAGGCTCCATTATCACTTGCAGGAGCGGACCAAAGACTGTGATTCCAGTACTATCTCCAGTCTCGGGACAGTTAAGGATTGAACCGTGGTTGGTACATTGGACATGGTGACTGTGGCGTAGTTAGTGTCGCTGCTATATCCGATAGAGTTCATTGCTCTCACAGCCACGTTGTAGATTGCACCTGCTGTTAGACCACTCAATGTCTTAGGACTTGAGGATACTCCAGTTGTAGTTGTCCAAACACTATCAGTTGAGAGCTTGTAGTCAACTGAATAGGATGAAACAGTGAGGCCACCATTGGCAGGACTTGAAGTCACGGTAGAGAACGTAACAGTGATGGTGGGGTCCCCGTGTTGGTTGTGCTTGGTGCGGGCCATGTCTCCAACCGTTTTTTGGTACCCAATAATGGGCAATCCTCCGGTAAAAGGTTTTTCCGAGGTTTTCGGAAACCCCAAACAAATTTTCAAAACCCTAATGGCACTTTTTTAAACTTTTTTAAACACCCAAATTTGGGGAACCCGGGGGTTTTTCAAAAACCCGTGGTAACAACCCCAACACTTGAGGGGGAAAAAAGAGAAATTCCCGTAACCCCCTTTACAGTTAAAGGTTCCTTTGGGTAAATTACAATTGGGTATTATTACACCAACCAAATTACCCACACCAGGAATTTCCCCCCTTTGAACTTAATTTTTAGGAATTAATATAAATTTTAAGTTGCCAAAATTTTCAGTTGGGTTTAACCCAAGAAAAGGAAAGAAAAGGGGGCCCCAGGAGGTTGAAGAGGGAGAATTCAATTTTTCTTTGGGGCTTGGTGCGGCCGTTGGGGAAAGTTTTGTAACCCCGGAAGCAATGGGTTTCCTATTTTTCTTGGGTTTAAGGTTTTTATGAATTTGAAACTGGTTTTAAGGGGCAAGCCATTTTATAACCTTTTGGTTCTAATTGGTTCCTTGAAAAAGAATTTTTGAAGTTGGTTGGTTCCCCTAAACCCAATAGAAAAGGTATTTATTAAGGGGGGAAAAAATTTTCCAGTTTTTCCTGCGACGAAAAGGTTAACCTTTTAATTGGGACATGGGAGTGGGGTATTGTGGCTCATATTTGATTAGGCCCCCAAAAAAGGAATTCCCCCGGCCCCTTTAATGTTTAATTAGGAATCCCGTTGAATTTCCAAACATTATCAGTTAAGCTTTTAACTTTAATAGGGGCATCCCCCAAAGGCAGGCTTTAAAGGTGAGAAGGGAAAGTAGGTTTGGGGTTATTTGGGTGCCCCCGGTTTCCCCGGGATTGTCCCCGGGCAGTTTTTAAAACCCCCTCCGGAAACCCCCAATTTAAAAGAATTAGAATTGTATACGCGTAAAAGGATCACCTCTATTTATCAGGGGGAGTTCCAATAAGAACAATTTTCCCCTTCGCAGAGTTAAGCTTTTTAGAAATGTTTTTTCAAATTTTAAACCCGGGTTTTAAAGCTGCTACTAAACGCCCGTTTCATTGAAGATTTTCCTTATCCCCCTTTATTTAATCGCTCTTATTTTTAAATTTATATTCCCCGGGCCCTTTTTTATAAAACTTTATATGCGTAAATTCAGGTTTTAAATAAGGGTTTCTAACTTTGGGTTAATGGAGTTAGGGAAATTTTATTACATTCCCTTTGTTCCAAAAAGAGCATAGCTAGTGGGTAGGGAAACCCATTTGCTTAAGGGGCCCCTCCCTGTTTAAAATTTTTAAAATAAACTTTTTATATTGGGCCATCAAGGGGGAGCAGCCAAACCCTTGGGGTGGTTTAGTTCAATTTTAAAGGGTTTTTCCCCAATTTTGGGGCGGAATAACTCGACCCAAACCCTTTTGGGGCTTTAGTTTACCTGGCTCTAATTTAGCTTTTTGGGAAGGGGAAGGAAAAAATGGAGGGGCCAAAAGAAAAACATGGGTAAATTTTACAATATCCCAAACCCAAAGATTGCTGAGTTTGAACCATCGCCCCGAGGTAGTGTCTCTAAAATACTTGCCCGTAAGGGTCTCTTTTTTTTGATTTGGTTTGGCTGTTATGCAATCCATTTTTTAGAGGGTGGTTTTCCAAAACTATCTTTAAAGTTTAAACCATCGTTGTTAGTTTAAATGCATTTGGTTTTCTTGGGAGGAAAAGGGGGCTGTAAGGGGGGTGGGGGTTTTGAATAAGGTCCATCCCCCATATTTTTTCAAAAGTGCCCAATTTTTAAAATTTTTAAATTTAGCCTGCTTAAGGATTTTTAAAATTATAGGTTAGTGTTTTTTGTAAAAAAGAGGGTTTAAAATGTTTGTTTTTTTGATCCCACTTAAAATTATATCCCAATGGGTACACTACTTCCCCCCTTTGCTATGTTACTGGACTGGGTCCAAGTAATTAGAGGTTGGAAAAAGGGGGTGATGAGTCACATTTAAATGAGGAATTGCGGGGGATTGAATGGGTAAAATTTTTTATCAAAGCGCCTACTCATTTAATTTTTGAAAATTTTCCCCCGCCCTTTTAATTTTTTGGCGCTGACCTTCACTCTGATAAGTGAGTCTACAGCAAGGCCGGTAAGAGTCTTAACACTAGAGGTGTCTACTGTGCAAGTCAATGCTGTTGCTGATGTTGGAGAATCACAAGTCAATGGGCCTGTGGTTCCATCAGATTTCAAGAACTGAATGTCGTAGGCAGTGATTGCGGATGAGTGAGTTGTAGGAGCATCGAATGTTACGACTACCTTGGTAGCTGAGTTAACTACGGTAGGGATACTCATCTTGGCTGGAACATCAATGGCTAAGATGTTGACGAGTGGAGAATCAGCTCCGTTGCCATAGATGTTTGAAGCGGTCACCATGAAGTAGTAAGTATTTCCACCTACCAGAGTTGAGATCTAGTAAGAGGTTATGAGTCCACTAGTGACAAGAGTTGTTGCAGCTGTACCTGTTCCTGCATTCCAGTATAGGTTGTATGCGGTGATTGGAGATTGTCCAGTTGCATCTCCAGTAAGTGCAGTCCAGGTTACGTTAGCGAACAAGTCACTGTAAGCAGTTACTACTGGGATTGCCATTGCATTAGGAACGGTTCTAATCTTGGCACCGTCTAAGTTCTAGGCATAGGCACTGGTTCCTGCTGAGTTAGTGCTGGCTACTCTGACCAATACGACTTGGTTGAAGGTGTAGCTGTATGGCGATGACATAAGATCAGTCATTGAAACTTAGCAGGTTCGTTGTGCGAGGACATCAGCGCTTGCTCCATTGCAGTTGAGAGGTGTAGTCCATGTTGCGGAGTCACCAGACTTCTGAACCTGAATGGTGTAGCTGGTTATTGGGTCTCCATTGTTGCTAGGAGCAGACCAGGAGATCTGTACGTTACCAGTGGTTGAGTTAACCGTGGTGGTAAGTGAAGCAATAGTGGATGGCTTATCAAAGGCCTTGAGGTATGAAGGGGTGCTTGTTGATCCCCATCCGAAGATGTTGTAAGCGCTCACTCTGAATCCATAGGTGGCGCCAGCAGTTAGGCCTGATGAGTTGCCTGTGACTGAGTAAGTGGTAGCAGTGGAGAGTGGAGAATATCCAACGATTGAACTCCATGTAGCTCCGGTTGAACCTGAGTCCCATTCGAGATAGTATGAGAGGATAGTTGAGCCACCGGTGTAAGGTGCTACTAGGGCAGTCCAAGATAGATCGAACCTTGTTGCGGTTGATGTTAATACTCTAGTTGGTGAGTTCATTTGATCCGGAACTGTCTGAACAAGGATGCCAGCTGCGTTAGGTGATGAGATAGTGCTCTCACCTCTGCTGTTGATGGCTGATACCTTGGCAAGGATGGCATCTCCTCTGAGTAAATTGTATGTACTTCCAAGGAAGACAGACATGGGAATGTAGCACTTCAGGTTAGCAATAACAGTTGCTTGGCTACCGTCACAGTTAGCAGTGCTTTCAATATAGTCAGAGAGAACTGAACCGACTCTTCTCTGGATCCTTACTTTGTATGCAGTGATCGGGGCATTGTTAGGATCAGGTGCTTGCCATGCGACCACAACGTTAGTACCTTCAATGGTTACAGTAGGAACGACTGGCTAGTCAGGCACAGCGGTTGCTTTAGTTACTGTACTTGCTGGTGAGAAGGTAGTTTGGAATCCGTATAGGTTCTGAGCTGCGATTCTGAAGTAGTAATCCTTAGTGTCATCAGTGACAGTATAGCTCTGTGGAGGGACTCCCATTGCTTGAGAGACATCTGTCCAAGCGGATCCATCGTTACTGACTTGCAGATAGTAGTTAGTAATGCTGACTCCAGTTCCTCCGGCTGCGATACCAGTGGGAACAGTCCAGGTCAATGGAATGGAAGTGGTTGATAGAGTAGCAAGTACTACTGTTGGTGCAGACATCACAGCGGGAACATCTTGAATGAGTGCTCCAGCACTGTTGTACTCTGAGTAGGCTCCCCAGCCCTTTGCATTTTAGGCGCTGACCTTCACTCTGATAAGTGAGTCTACAGCAAGGCCGGTAAGAGTCTTAACACTAGAGGTGTCTACTGTGCAAGTCAATGCTGTTGCTGATGTTGGAGAATCACAAGTCAATGGGCCTGTGGTTCCATCAGATTTCAAGAACTGAATGTCGTAGGCAGTGATTGCGGATGAGTGAGTTGTAGGAGCATCGAATGTTACAACTACCTTGGTAGCTGAGTTAACTACGGTAGGGATACTCATCTTGGCTGGAACATCAATGGCTAAGATGTTGACGAGTGGAGAATCAGCTCCGTTGCCATAGATGTTTGAAGCGGTCACCATGAAGTAGTAAGTATTTCCACCTACCAGAGTTGAGATCTAGTAAGAGGTTATGAGTCCACTAGTGACAAGAGTTGTTGCAGCTGTACCTGTTCCTGCATTCCAGTATAGGTTGTATGCGGTGATTGGAGATTGTCCAGTTTCATCTCCAGTAAGTGCAGTCCAGGTTACGTTAGCGAACAAGTCACTGTAAGCAGTTACTACTGGGATTGCCATTGCATTAGGAACGGTTCTAATCTTGGCACCGTCTAAGTTCTAGGCATAGGCACTGGTTCCTGCTGAGTTAGTGCTGGCTACTCTGACCCATACGACTTGGTTGAATGTGTAGCTGTATGGCGATGACATAAGATCAGTCATTGAAACTTAGCAGGTTCGTTGTGCGAGGACATCAGCGCTTGCTCCATTGCAGTTGAGAGGTGTAGTCCATGTTGCGGAGTCACCAGACTTCTGAACCTGAATGGTGTAGCTGGTTATTGGGTCTCCATTGTTGCTAGGAGCAGACCAGGAGATCTGAACGTTACCAGTGGTTGAGTTAACCGTGGTGGTAAGTGAAGCAATAGTGGATGGCTTATCAAAGGCCTTGAGGTATGAAGGGGTGCTTGTTGATCCCCATCCGAAGATGTTGTAAGCGCTCACTCTGAATCCATAGGTGGCGCCAGCAGTTAGGCCTGATGAGTTGCCTGTGACTGAGTAAGTGGTAGCAGTGGAGAGTGGAGAATATCCAACGATTGAACTCCATGTAGCTCCGGTTGAACCTGAGTCCCATTCGAGATAGTATGAGAGGATAGTTGAGCCACCGGTGTAAGGTGCTACTAGGGCAGTCCAAGACAGATCGAACCTTGTTGCGGTTGATGTTAATACTCTGGTTGGTGAGTTCATTTGATCCGGAACTGTCTGAACTAGGATGCCAGCTGCGTTAGGTGATGAGATAGTGCTCTCACCTCTGCTGTTGATGGCTGATACCTTGGCAAGGATGGCATCTCCTCTGAGTAAATTGTATGTACTTCCAAGGAAGACAGACATGGGAATGTAGCACTTCAGGTTAGCAATAACAGTTGCTTGGCTACCATCACAGTTAGCAGTGCTTTCAATATAGTCGGAGAGAACTGAACCGACTCTTCTCTGGATCCTTACTTTGTATGCAGTGATCGGGGCATTGTTAGGATCAGGTGCTTGCCATGCGACCACAACGTTAGTACCTTCAATGGTTACAGTAGGAACGACTGGCTAGTCAGGCACAGCGGTTGCTTTAGTTACTGTACTTGCTGGTGAGAAGGTAGTTTGGAATCCGTATAGGTTCTGAGCTGCGATTCTGAAGTAGTAATCCTTAGTGTCATCAGTGACAGTATAGCTCTCTGGAGGGACTCCCATTGCTTGAGAGACATCGGTCCAAGCGGATCCATCGTTACTGACTTGCAGATAGTAGTTAGTAATGCTGACTCCAGTTCCTCCGGCTGCGATACCAGTGGGAACAGTCCAGGTCAATGGAATGGAAGTGGTTGATAGAGTAGCAAGTACTACTGTTGGTGCAGACATCACAGCGGGAACATCTTGAATGAGTGCTCCAGCACTGTTGTACTCTGAGTAGGCTCCCCAGCCCTTTGCATTTTAGGCTCTAATCCTTACTTAAATTACCTTGTCTACTGTCAAACTAGTAGCAGTACGGATTGAGGCCATACCAACAGAACAGGTAACAGAGGTAGAAATGAGAGAAGTGCAGCTGGCTAATTCTACTTGGGTCTTTGTAGAAGTTAGGAATTGCACTTAGTAAGCAGTGATGTCCTCGTAGTTACTATTGGGTGCTGACCAAGCAACCACTACATTCTAACCTGAGTTGGCTACTGAGAAATCGTTAAGTGGTATCTGAGAAGGGACGTCTCTTGTCTAAATAACTATGGGGTCTGAGAGCTCTCCATAACCGTAGATATTGTGGGCTTGAACTTAGAATGTGTAGTCTTGCCCTCCATCGAGACCCTCAGCTGTAAAGTTTGTGTATAGGTCATCAAAAAGAATGATGTTCACTGTTCCTGTCCCATCATCAAACCATAGTCTGTAGCTGATAAGATCTGAGTTACCCGTAGCGGTTCCAAAAGTAAGAGGAGACCATTCAACATCTATTTGAGAGGCAGTGGTATCTGTTCCTTCAGTAGGAGTACTCATTTTATCAGGCACTCTTCTGATTTTGGCACCTGATGAATTAGGAGTAGAGGTTGGACCAAACCCATAGCTATTCGAAGCTGAAACCCTGAATACAACAAGCATGTCAAACGTGTAAGATAGAGGTGCAGTCGTAAATAGGCCCATAGGGAAAATGCATTATGTGTTAGCAATTACAGTTGGAGAGGTCCCGCTGCAGTAGGTTGCATCGGTGTCCTCGTACCAAGATGTTTAGAGAGCATTTGCGAATTCTACTTTATATGCAGTTATAGGGTCTCCATTCGAATAGGGGTTCAGCCAGCTTACTCTGATGCCTCCAGTCACTGAGTCTATAGAAGTAGATAAAGAGGTAACTTAGCTTGGAGCTCCTGCTGCCTGAATTATGACTGAGGAAGAATAGGCTCCCCAACCATAGATGTTTCGGGCTCTTACTCTAAATCTGTAACTCTGCCCTATAGTAATGCCTGAAGTAAGAATATAGGAAAGTGCTGTAGAAGTAGGAGATTGGCCAGTGAGGGTATACCAAGTAACTCCTGCTGTGCCTGCATCCCACTACAAATGATAGGAGGTGATAGGGGAGTCACCTGTTTGGGCTGAGGTAGATAGGGCTGTCCATTGGATTTGAATTAAGCTAACTGTAGTTGATGAGCCTCGAGTAGGGGTAGTCATTTGACCTGGAATAGTTTGAATTGTTGGAGTAACTTGATTGGGATCAGAAACCAAACTCCAGCCTCGAGAATTATAAGCCTAAACAGTTGCAAGGATGGGCTATTAGAAGGCGAGACTGAAGGGTGAGGCTCTAAGAACTGCCATGGGTATCATGCAAAATAAGTTGGCTATGATGGTTGAACTTTAGCCATTGCAGTATTGAGTGTTCTCTTAGTAGTTATTATTATAATCTCTGATTAAAATTTTGTAAGCCGTAATCGGGAGATTATTAGGGGAAGGAGCAACCCAAACTATTTTAACAAAGACTCCTTCAATCGAGACAGTAGGGAATGCTGGTTAGTTTGGAGATTGGGCTGTGTAAACAGAGCTCACTGAAGAGTAAGGCCCAGATCCATAGATCGTAGTTGCAGTGATTTTGTATTGGTATGTATTTCCTCCACTTATAGAAGTAGAGTCTAGATAGAAAAGATCTGTTCCTGAGTACTTGAGAATGTAGGTACTATCTGAAGCTCTAAAGAAGTACAAATCATAGGAAGTGATTGTCAAGAGGGAACTTCCTTTGCTGATTCCTGTTAATGCTGTCCATTAAACGTAGACTTGAGTATTGCTGCTCTGACTCAAATCAAAGGTAGGTGCTGCCATTTGGCTTGGGATTGTCTGAGCTAAGGCCCCCACAAAGTTGATCTGAGAATAAGCTCCATTGCCAATCGAGTTTATTGCTCTTACTTTGACTTGAATTACTGAGTCAGTGGCCAGGTTTGTAAGTCCTAACACATCAGTCATCGAGACTGTACAAGTTCTACTAGTTTAAACTAATGCAACAGTACCATCACAAGAGCTAAGAGAGTCAAAGTTTCCATTAGATTTCAAGAACTGAACATCATAGGACACAAGAGTGCCATAGTTGAGGTTTGGAGCTGACCAAGTAATGATTACGCTGGTACCTGAATTCTAAGTTGAAGGGATTGCAAGTTGGCTTGGAACATCTTGAGGGGTGAGGGAGAAAGTATCAGAGAAGTCTCCATAACCATAGATGTTTCTCGCTCTAACTTTAAAGACATAGTTTATTCCTCCAGAGACTCCAAGAACTACGTAACTCAGGACCAAAGAGTCTGTTACTTAGTAAAACACAGCTGTTCCAGATTGAGTTGAGCCATTGTCCCAGTACAAGTTATAAGCTAATATGCTTGAGCCTCCAATGTTTGTGGTTCCAGTTAGAGCATCCCATTAAACTTAGAGCTAAGATGTAGAGCTATTTGAAGCTTTGTAAGGGGTTGTCATTTTACCTGGCTTAGTTTTCACAGTAGCTCCAGTGCTTAGCACATCAGAGTTATCTGCATCACCCAAAGAGTTATGGGCTCTTACTCTTACTTGGACCAGCTGGTTCAGAGTATATGAATAGCTTCCAGAAAGCAGATTCAACATTGGAATGATACAGTAAGTCAAAGATGGGTTTGTCCCTGGGCAATTGGTGGAATCAGTAAGCCAGCTAGTCATAGTTGGGCTTGAAGCAATTTCAATAGTGTAATAGTCAATAGGCTCGCCGTTGCTCTATGGAGCAGTCCATTGAACTTTAACTCCTCCAGTGGTTGAATCAATAGTAGTTGAGAGGGTGGTTATCTTGCTAGGCCTAGCTGTCGCTTTGATGATCATAACATTCGAGAAAGATCCCCAACCATAGATGTTCCTTGCTCTAACTCTAAACTCATAAGTCTAACCATAAGTCACTCCGCTAGTCAACAGATAGCTCGTCTGAGTGTAATCAGGCGAAATGCCAACGAGATCATACCAGGTCTGACCGCTCGTTCCCGCATCCCACTAAAGATTATAAGACAGCACGTCAGAGCCACCTGTTGTCTGAAGCAACCTATTACTAGACAAAGTACTCCACACTACTTCTATTTAACCTGTAGAAGTTGAAGTACCTCTGTAGGGACTTAGCATTTGATCTGGGGAAGTAAGGAGAGTGATGCCACTTCCGCTACCTGTTGGTGATACAATAGACCAGCCCCGTGCATTTTAAGCGCTTACTCTAGCCTGAATGAGCTGACCCTATTGAAGATGGAATGGATAGGAAGCTAAGTCACTCATCTTAACCATGCAGTAGAGATTAGAGATAGTTTGGGGGAGAGAGCCATCACAGACATCTTTATCCTCAACCCAAGTTCCATTCTAATCTTTGACTTCAACTTTGTAGGCTAGAATAGGAGAGAAGTTGGTCACTGGTTCTATTTTAAAAATATCACCTCTTATATTTCATTTTATCTCCTTGAACTAATTTTTAATGTTCGAGGAAACTGATCTAGATGTATTATCATTTTAATTCCTTTCTATTCCTCGACTATCTTATTAAATTGAGCAATAGTCACTTATGAGATCAAGAGAGGGAGCTACAGGTTAGTTAGGAATTTAGGAAGTGAAAACAGAGCCAACGTTTGAATAGATACCCTCTCCATATTTATTGACAGCCCTGACCTTAAAGTAGTAAGTGTTGCCTCCTGCGAGTCCACTGTTCTGTAAGAAGAAAAGGGTTCCATCATTCTAAACAGTATTCCAGCTTTGAGCAACGTTATCGTACTGTTGCAGTTCATAAGATGTTATAGAGACACTCTAACCTCCTCGTTAAGAGCCAACGAGAGCAACCCATTATACATAGACTTGGGTATTTGAAGATTAGCTAAGATCAAAGGTGGGAGCAGCCATCTAAGCTGGTAGAGTCTCTACATAAGCCGATCCTAGATTCAGCTCAGAATAGTCTCCCCAACCTCTTGTGTTGTGCGCTCTTATCTTAAACTGAAGTAGAGAATCCATAGGGAAAGAAGTGAGAGTTATCAAGGAAGTCATAGGAAAAGAGCAGCTAACAATAGAGGGAGAGGTTCCTGGGCAGTTAGTATTGTCTGACCAAAGGTCCCATCATTCTTCAGGATGAGGATTTAGTATTAGTCAATTGCGGCACCATGAGTATCAGGAGGAGACCAAGTTACTACTACATTTTAACCTGAGATTGACACAGACGGAATATCAACCTTGCCTGGGATATCAGTTGGAGAGATGGCTATAGTACCTGAGTAATCTCCATATCCATAGATGTTACGACCTCGAACTTAAAACTAGTAGGATGTACCTTCATTGACACCATTTAGAGTATAGTTATTAATTAGAGAATCAATCAACGTTAAGGAAGGAGTAGTTCCGAGGCCTTAGTCCCAAATCAGGTTATAAGAAAGGATACTAGAACCTCCAGTGTAAGTCCCTGTGAGAGAGTCCCACTTTATAGTAATGGAGTTACTTGTAGTTGCACTAGTATCATAAGGATTAGACATTTACCAGGGTTCAACCAATATAGCAGCTCCATTTGTAAGTGGAACAGGCGAGGTATCTCCCCATCCAAATGAGTTATGAGCTGAGATTCTAACTTAAGGTATGTCTCCCTGTTCAAATCCATACTTAACTTAATCTCTCAAAATGCTCATAGGAATCAAACAGTAACGAAGAGCAATTATCAGTAGACTAGATCCATCACACATTGAGTCAGTAACCCAATTAGAAGTGGCTTCAGATTCTATTTCTATAAGATATTGGTCTATGGTATCTCCATTTGTAGAGGAAGCTGCCCAAGTTATCTTGAAGTGCCCAGAAGAAGGATCTACAGATGTGATTGGTTATGTCATTTGAGGTGGGGCCTTCGCTGCCTTGATAGAGTATGGAGATGAGAATAAACTCCAGCCCATTAAATTCTAAACTCTAATTCTGAACTTGTACGATGTTCCTTATACAACTCCACTAGTGACCACTAATGAAGTAGCTAAAGAGGCTGGAGATAGACCTATTAGATTGTACCAAGTCACTCCATTCGTTCCTCTGTCCCATTAAAGATTGTAACTAGTGACCGCAACTCCTCCATTATATGGTGAGGATGTAACTGCATTCCATCGAACATCAATCTGCGTAGGACCGGTATAACTTCCTCGTGTAGGAGCTGACATTTAAATAGGTTCAGTTATGATTACAGCTGCAGTTGCTGAATCAGTTGGGTTAGATAATGCAGACCAGCCCTTGGAGTTATAAGCTCTTACCTTCGCTATGACATTGCTACCTCTAATCAAGTTGAAGGGTGAAGACCTAGTTGTGTTTATAGGGATGAAGCAATAGGCAAGAGTTATCACAGAAGCATCAGTGCCATCGCAGAAAGTAGTTTACTATGAGTAGGTAGTTCCATCTATTCCAAGTATAGTAATCTCGTATTTAGTAATGGGCAATCCATTGGTTGTAGGGGGAGTCCAGGATACCAAAACATTAGTGTTTACTATCTTAGTTCCAGGAGCATCCATCTAATTTGGCACATCTACAGGCGATAGAGTAGCAGTATCTGAGAAAGGTCCAAATCCGAATAAGTTCTCAGCTCTTACTCTAAACTAATAGTTAGTGCCAACAGATACTGGATTTATTGAGGTTTTAAGAGCTAGGAAATCTTGAGTCTCTCCGACAACCTCATTCCATTTAGTTCCATCCCATTACTCTAAGTTATATGAAGTGATATCTGAGCCTCCTGTTTCATAGGGAAGGTCCATCTCATTCCAAGTGACGACAAGAGTGTCTTTAGTTGTGGTGATATCAAGCGTGGGTGCATCCATTTAGGCTGGCTTTGTGAGAATTAAACCTCCATCTGAGTTCACTCTAGAGTATTCACTCCATCCATAAATGTTCCACGCACGTACTACACCTTGAAAGATCTACCCATAGACGAAGTTATACTAAGTGTTGAGGTAGATTAGATCGAACTCACAATATAGTTGAGAAAGCCAAGGATCTTTAGAGCCGTCACAGTTTGTCAGATCTTCAATGTAGTCGTCTTCATCTGGGATATATATTAAGATCTGGTACTTTTAAATAGTCTCTCCACCTGTCTGACTAGGTAGCCAGGAGAGTTTCATATTCAAACCTATCTACTCAGTTCTTACTGGGTCCATCACATAAGGTTTGTCAGTACTTTTAATGATGACTGTCGTAGAGAAAGGACCAGGTCCGTATATATTACTTGCTCTAATCTTGAAGGTGTAGCTTTAGCTTGGGACGAGACCTGAAACAGTGTAAGAAGTGAGATTAGCATCCACGAGTTCCAAAGTTGCTGAGGCCAAGCTGCCTCCGTTGTCCCAGTAAAGCTCATAGCTAAGAATATCGGAGGAACCTGTTGCTTAACCTGGAGTTAAAGCTGTCCAATTTGCCTATAAAGCAATCATTAATCAAGTCATTTCCATTAAAATTTATACATTCCTTTTTGCGCAAAAAAGACAATCTAGAGCCAATAGAAAAGAGACTCATAGTTTACTCAAAAGAGAGATAATATAGACCTTAAACTAAGTGACTTACCTGTATTTGATATTCTGTGGTTGCATCTCCTCTGAAAGGAGCAGATGGAGCTTGAGGGATGGTTCTTATCCTTGCTCCAGAGCTCAGTAGAGATGAGAAGGGTGCAGTGCCTTTGAGATTGACACCTGCAACTCTAACTTGTATGAGAGTATTCCAACCTAAGTTGAAATTAACGCCTGTCAGAGTTTGCATAGGGATCAGGCACTAGCGAGAACCCACTATTGCCAAGTTGTTACCGTTGCACATCACTGGTTCTGTTTGCCAATCGCCATTTGAGTCTTAGATTTCAATGATGTATGATGTTATTGGGGCGCCGTTGTTTGGTGGCGCAGTCCATTAGACGAAAACTTTTCCAGTTGTAGCGTCCACAGAGGTGGTCACTGAGCAATCAGCGAACCACGCTCCAAAGTATAGTATCATAAGCAAAACTCGCATTCAAAAATTTCATATCACTCTTATTAGAATCATATCTAATTTTATGTCTAATAGTTTATTTATTTATGGTTTGATTAGGAGAACTTTCTGCTTATGAAAAGTGTAAGTTTTTTGAGTTGACATCGAGTAGAATCGATGTATTTTTGCCATATTTATCACAAGCTTAATGCTAGGGAAGTGTAGCTATTATTACGCGATATACAATTATTAACCCTCATACTCAATTTAACTTTATTTCCCAGCTTAATATTCTAAATAATAAAAAATATGCAAAAATATTTTTTGATGATTTTAAAAAAAATTGGATGAATTTAACAATAAACGACTCTCTCCTATCCATAAGAATTATAATAATTTTTAATTAAGGGGTTTGGAACGATTTCCACCAATACAATCACAGCAAATTTCCACATATAATAATTTCTCACAGTGATTTATTATTATAATGACTCCTATTCATTCACTCCATTCCTCCTTGTGAATGATTAGATATTTCCAACAAGGAGTACTATATTTTTACCAGGAGGAATGAGAATGAGAATAGATGAATTGAAAAATGAAATCATTAAAAATAGTTAATAATATTCTAGAATTTAAAAATAGAATGATAAATTAATTAAGATATTTTTGGATAATAGTTTGTTGATACGCAAATTATCCTTGAATCTGGTGAGGACTCAGAATAACTTGCAAAGTTAATATTCACAATCTCTGTTGCGAGTTATATCATTAAGGTACATTAAGTGATGACTAGCATCACTCAAAAAAGTATATATAGTTTGGTAGGTGTAGTCATTGTAGACTTGTTCAGACTTGAGAAGGAGGACCTGATGCCACTATAGTTGTCACGTCGCTAAATGGTCCCCATCCCCATTTGTTCTCTGCTCTCACCTTGAACTGGTACGAGGCACCTGCAGTTATTCCAATTCCAATCAAATAGTTAGTGCCTGTGTACTGAGAGTACTCACCCACTACTGAGCGCCAGGAGCCATAGCCCTGGTCCCAATACAGATTGTAGGATGTAATGGGTGCTCCTCCTGTATTCAAAGCAGTGGGAGCAGTCCAAGTAATCTGGATTCGTTTGGTGTTTGTTAGAGAGCCTTCAAGAGGAGCAGCCAAGCTCAAGGGTTCAGTTTATATGGCAGGTCCGGCTACTAGTGTTGAGAAAGTAGACCATCCTCGCTCGTTGTAGGCTTTGACTTTGACGTTTACTGTGGCCAAATAGGGCAGTGTGAAGTTTCCAGATCGAAGTGATTACATTGGGATCATGCATAGTTGAGCTGCCACGATTGCAGGGTCTGACCCATCGCAATTTACAGTATCTTCAGCGAAGGTAAATCTATAGAAATATGATGTTAAAGAAAACTATTACAGTTAAAAGAGAGTTAAAATGGTGGATGAATTTATTATTCTTGATTTAGGTGTTGATGCTGAAGTTTGAATGAGAACTTGATAAGCTTCAACCGGAAGATGATTGGTATTCGACATAGTCCACTGGACTTGAATATAGATGCCACTCAGTGACACAGATGTCACAGTAGGAGCGTCAGGCTGTTGACCTGCAACGACAGTCAGCGAATCAGACGGTGTGCCGAGTCCATACTTATTCTATGCCGTTATTCTAAAGATATAAGTAGCTCCCTCAGTAACAGGGTTGAGTGTAAGAGGAGGAGCTGTAGGTGTTCCTACACTAACCCAGTTATTAGTTCCAGAGTTGAAAGATTCCACAATGTATTAAATCACAGCCACTCCTCCGCTTTAAGTACCAGTGCTCATCGCAGTCCATGTAAGTTGGATCTAAGTATTGAAGGAGTTAGCTATCACAAGACTTAGGTCTGACATTTATAAAGGAGGTGTTTCTATAACTGCACCTATAGTGTTGACTTGAGAGAGGCCTGACCAGCCATTGCCATTTAACGCTTAGACTTGAACTTGAATCAAAGTGCCCTGGGTCAAAGAAGTGAGCGAGATGATTGTAGACATTGGACTCAGACAAGTCAATATGGTAGGATCCGTTCCTGGACAGTTAACAGTATTTTGCACCAGGTTGCCATTCACATCCAAGAAGTAGAGTCGATAGGCAGTAATAGCAGAGAAGCTAGTTGATGGTGCAAGCCAGGTCACTCTCACACTCGTCAGAACTGTAGAATCAATAGCATAATTAAAAATTCACTTCAAAATATTAAGTTCATCTATGTATTATATAGCTACTGTTGGAATTGCCATTAGCTGAGGAACATCTGAAGCTTGAATAGTTGTAATTGAAGAGTATTACTTAATTTGATTAATACAAAATGTCAGATTTTGCATAAATGAATCACATAGCTTATTTTAATAATCTCCGTAGCCGTAGATGTTCTTGGCTCTAATCTTGAACTGGTATAATGAGCCGCCCGCTAATCCTGTAACTGTGAAGCTCGTAGATAATGACTCTGTAAGTAGATAGATGGTAGAGCCAGAGCCTTGATCCCATCTCAGCTGATAGGATAGAATAGGTGCGTTACCAGTTGCAGAATTGATTGTGCTGAGTGCAGTCCAGCTAATAGTAATGTTGGAGAGGGTTCGGCTTACCATGTAACTGCAGCCATGGCATCTGGAACCTTTCTGACTTTAGCTCCTGAAGAGTTCTCTGGAGATTGCGCTTACTCTCCGAAGGAGTTAGTTGCTGTCACTTTTGCTTTTATGAGTACATCGAATGCCAAGCTGTAAGGAGATGCAGTAAAAACTGACATTGGCACTTAGCAAATTAGGTTGGTGAGCATATTCGCCTGATTAGATGTACCACAGTAAGATGTTTCTTATATATAAGAGCCATAGCCACTTACGCCGATATAAACATTGTAGGATGTGATAGTGTCTCCTGAGTTGGATGGAGCTGCCCAGGTGATATTCACAAGTCCTGTTGAGTCGTCATTGACTACAGTAGGTGCAGTAATAATAGCTGGTATTGTAGCTGCTTTGACTGAGGAGTAGGGTGAGAAACTACCCCATCCGTATACGTTCCTTGCTCTAACTTAGAATCGATAGGTTCTTCCAGAGATAACTCCAGATGTGACTGTGAAGTCATTGAGAGTAGAGTATGGAGTCACACCTAGCAAGTCATACCACATGAAACCACTTGTGCCTTTATCCCATTGTAGATGATAAGAAGTGACTGCAGAACCTCCATTTGCAGGTGACGCTGCTAAAGCAGTCCACTAAACTTGCACGTTACGTTAATCAGTGGCTGAATCTACTCTGACTGGAGAGCTCATCTAAGTTGGAATTTTCTTTGCAGTTGTGAAAGTTGTTGTGCTTGCATCTGATGCTGGACTCCAACCCATAGAGTTATGAGCAAGGATCTTAGCTTTTATTGGAGAACCAACGACAAGGTTCAGTGAAGTGATCGCTGTGAGATCGTTCATCTTAAAGACACAATCGATTTTTATAATAAAAAAATAGACCTTATTAAAACAGAAAAGTTTGATAAAATGATGAATAAAGGTCAGAGACAACTCTTGGAATGGTGCCATTACACAATGATGGCAGTTCTGTGTAAACAGTTCCAGCTGCGTTTCCTATTAAGATTTGGTACTTATTAATCGCTGCAAATTAGATGTCTGGAGATACCCAACTAATCATAACATTATCGAGTTGATCAGAGGTTGAAGGATCCACAGGTTTTAAGGGCTTGTCTATAGTGAGGACAGAAAGGGCATTAGAGTCAATTGGGTATGAACCTTACCCGTAGAGATTGAATGCAGAGATATGGAACTTTTTTTTAAATATAAACATATACCAAACTTATAAGTGACTCCTCCAGAAAGCCCGGTCACTAATTTTGAAGATGCTGGTGCAGTTATTGTTGCCAAGTCATCCCACACCAAGGTGATTGTATTGTATTACTAGATAAGGTACTTTTAAACTTCAAAATTTATTAGCAAATGATATGCCAACATTTTTAGATTGCAGGGATAAGAGATATAGGGTCTGAAGGAGTACCCTTGCCCAGAGAGTTTAAGGCAATGACTCTAATCTAGTAAGTAGTGCTAGCAGTGAGTGAGGCGACACTTCCATATAAATTGGTGATTCCAGTAGTCGCATCATTCCATGCTGAACCATCGTAGGTTTGAAGAGTGTAAGTCTAAATGCTCAAGCAGCCAGTATAATAATTAATAAGCTTTTAAATATCGAGAGGAGCGTTCCAATTTATTGTTATTGCATTTTATGAAAATGTGCTTGAAGAACTCTTACTTTTAAATAAGCAGTTTATTCTAAAAAATGACTATTTAAAAACAAACTCTGCTTGAGGTTGGTGGACTTATATGGCTAGTCATTAGCTTGAATGATGAATGAGTCTCCTGTGATAGGTGTCTCAGACTGCTTGTAGAAGAGAGCAGTAGATGGAACTATTTACTTAGCTTAAGATGCACTCTACCAAAAGAGAGATACTGATGCTACTCCTGTGGTCTCGTAGTAAAGAATCCTAATAGGGGACAAGTTTGTTAGCTGTAAGTGAGATGATAGTTGACGTGACTAGTTGAGTATCAGTGTCGCTGGAAGAGTCAACAAGGCTATCATTATCATTTGATCATTCACGTAGACTCTGACTCCATCATTTGACTCAGTAAAGAAAGTGTAAGCTTCTGTGAATGCTGGCTTCAAGTATCCATTCCACTCGATGCTCACGTAATCTTATGCAACATTAGTGATCACATCTCCTTAGCCCCAGTTCATATTGATAGTTGCATCTACCTAGGTCTAGTAAGGAAGTCCAGAAAACCATTTGTTTGTCCAATACTTTCCTTGCAACCCTCCTTGGAGAAGATAAAAGGCTTAGAAGTTGTAAAGCCCACAGAGAGTGCCTGTCGTTCCACTAGGAATAGTGAAGCTAACATCGTATTTGCCAAGGGTTAAATCATTAACAGTGGCAGTGTAGTAAAGATTAGGTTGCATTTGAGAGTTTACTCCTGCTCTTGTACTGCCCTCTATTCCGTCATCAGTTTGAATTACGGCAAGTATGGTCTAAGCTACTTTAACAGGGTTCAAATAGTAGTCGAAGACTTAGATGTTGTAGGTGTAAGCTATATCCATCTCCAAGGGCTATGTAGCAACGAGTGTAGACTTTGAAGGGTATGGAATGTTAGGAGCAACTGTAAGAGTAGAAGTCTTTGTGTTAGGGGTGTCTCCATTCACCTTCACTGATATAGTATAAGTAGTTGAAGCGTCCGTGATCATATACTGGACATGGTAAGTACCATCACCCAAGTCAAAGGTTTCGATGTTGCTGACAGCTCCAATTGTGACTGCAAGAGTGTCACCTCCACTTGTTCTTTAGTTGTTACCTGCGTCGAATAAGGTAACTGTGAAATTTGTGACTACACCAGCTATTGTTGAGGTGATACCTGGTCCTGAGAGCACAGTCTTGGAGGGATCAGTAGTGGAAACTTGACAAGTGATGTTGAAGGGTGATGTTGAGAGGGGATAGTAAGAGCCAACGCCATTCGGCTGTACTCTTATAGTCATGATGTACCAACCTGCAGTCATCAGTGTGTAAGTTATGTGATTTAAATTAAAATGAGCTCAATTTAAACCGTTCTTAATCTACAAGGCTTTTATAATTAATGTTAGTGATACTCTCCTGGTGCTACTGAGGTCACTGTGTTTGCGACAGTTGATAGATCCTTCTGGAATGTAATGATGATTTCGAGCACATCGTTGGTGTGAATCTGTTTGTTTCCAAACTTGTCCCTGGCGTAGAAAGTCTGCACCTCCTAGATGTTTACTTAAGCAATTTGATAGTCGGTACTTATGAGGGTGCTCATAGTCGAATTTGTGATATCGGGATTCACGGTGAACAAGAAAGGAGTGGTCTGACTGTTCAAACGGTTGTATAAGTAAGAGCTGTTCACAACTTGGAGAGGCATAGTGTCACTCTCCCAACTCAGAACTAACTTAGTAGGGCCTTGCTTCACAGCAAACTTCACCTCTAGATAAGTGTAGTTGTCCTTGGAAAGTCCACATCAGCATACATCAGCGAGCCCTCTCCATTGAAGTCGTTGTAGATAAGTTAACTGCCATTAAGTGAAAGCTAGACGAGAGAGGTGTTATAGATCTCTATGCTAAGGCGGTAGGTTTCTGTGGTAGGTGCTCTAATATAGCCCTCCCATCTTACGCTGAAATATTGGCTTGGATAAGCCACAGAGGTGAGCATAGCATCGTAAGCTACATCTTCAAAGTTTAGGGAGGGATCAATTTGAGTGTAGTATGAGTTTGTGTGGTTGTAGTTTGAGAGCAGGTTGACTGGGTTCTCAAAGTCCACGTATCTGTAGTAGTAAGCAGTTAGTCCTCCGTGCTAGATTAGCCTAATAATTGAGGAATACTGTCCTGCTTATGTAAGAGAGAACTGTGCTTCATAGAGTTGAAAGACATAAGTGATATTAGCAGTAACTTGAGCTGATGTGGCTAGGTTCTTAATCTGATACTAGAAATACTCGTTAGTGTTGATAACTACATTGGAGTAAATGTCCTTTGCTTAGATTCTGAATACATTGGTGAAACCTGCATAGAGAGGAGTAAAGATGTAGTGAGAGCAGAGTATCTAGCTTGTACTGTGCCCACATGCACAACTACATTTGTGTAAGGAGAGCCAATTATATCTGTGCCTCCAAGTGTGATTCTTAGACTGAAGGTATCTGCGATTTAAAGCTAGTAGTTTACTAAGTATGTACCATTTAATCAAAATACTTATCCTCCTAAAAATTCTCATCGCAAATTAAATGAATTGTTCTGGGCTAGTTGTCGTAAGAGTAACTGGGGATGTATTCACAAGTCCAGTTAAAGTAACAATGAAAACATCTGTAGTGGAAGCAGGTCTAAGATTTCCAAAGCTATCTCTAGCCAATTATAAGGAAGTTTAGATAGTCTCCAGTTGTGAAGGACTTTTAAGTGAGAGTGAAATTGCATTGAGAAGCTATTGAGGTAGCTGCAGAACTCACTTGAATAGTATAGGGTGATGACGCCACATGGAGACCGTTAAACATGACATACATCAAGTAGCTGCCGCTCCAACTTGGTGTGAAGCTGACTTGGAACACACCTGGCCCTGAAGCATCATCTATAATAGTACCTGTAGTGAGAACATTCTGAGTGATTGGATGTCTAATCTAGAGCACATAGTCTGTCACTGCTACTGCTAATAGAGTGACTATGTTACAATATAAAAGAGTGGGTTGGGAATGAAATACATAATGTTGTTTGAGTAGAAGTCTCTTCCTTGAATCTTGAAGGTGGCTACAGTTCCAGCAGTCATTGAAGGATTAAACTGTTGACTATACTGTTGGGAGCATAGATGAGATTCGGGGAGATGGCGTAGTAAGCAGATGGAGCGATGCTGTTATAAGGTGAGTTGATAACATCTACTTCGTTTATTTTGACTGAAAGAATGAAAGATCCAGCTCTGTAGATAGTAACCTGAGCTGCATAGGTGCCATCATTGTTGTCTTATACTATTCCCGTGATGTCTTTCCCATAGATATACTCCCATCCAGTCAAATCAGCCAATCCTTATTCAAAACTTTACAAATGAAAATTAAATTTAGAGATTGAAAGCATCAAGATATTTAAATTTAAATATTCAAAATCATTCAAGTGTCTTAAATGAACTATTCTGTCCTTCCTAGAATAAACTAATAATTTACTGATGAGGAGATATGATGACTTGAAGATAACTTGTCCCTTCAACAAGAGTCACATCCTGGGGGAGAATCGAATTATGTGGCACTTGAGTCGATGCCCTGACAAACGAATCTATGAAGATTAGCATGGCTCAGACTCACTCTTCAACTGTGACTACAACTACACTCATCTCTTCCTCTCATAGTAGGAGAAATTAGACCACCACCTTGTATGTCCAATCAGACTGCAAAGAGAAAAGGAAAATGAGGAACTCAAGTAAAAGATAGAGGGAGACTTATGGGCAACCTGGCAAGAAGAAACTAAAGACTCCACCTAAATAGAGAGCACTCCTTGGGGAGAGTAAGAAACTATCATAGTCATGGATTACAGAGAAGAAAGAAAAAGTAGTGGTTATTCAGAAGATAATGACAGCCTCTTTAGATTCTCTAATCAATCAATTAGTGAGAGAGATAATGAGGAGTAAGGGAAAGAGATGAGTCTTGAACAGTGGTTCGAATTCAATAAATCAAAGAATAGAAGGAGAAGACATAAGAGTGATGCTTCCAGATTTTTCTTGATTGAAGATGTTGAAGTAAGTCATTAGCAAATAATCTAGCTTGCACAGCAAGAGTTCACATTCTCGCAAATTAGGAAACAAAACATGAAAGATAAGGACGAAAGAGCCCAAATTAGAGCTAAATTTATTATAAAGGGGGATGATGGAGTCAATAGTCCACTATCTTTTGCCAAATTTTACAAAGACAAGCAATGAAATATATCACATAACGATGAAGAGTGCAAATAAAGAAAAATTGATAAGATGTAAAATAATCCTTACTTTAATTATAATCTTAATTTATTTATCATTGAAAACATTACTCTTCAAAAATGGTACAAGGTCTCAAGTCTAAGAAAGGATCAGGAAAGCCAGCTCACTCTCAGAGAAAAGCCAGTAAGTAGAATTACTCAAGTCTAAAATATGTTTGTAGAGCCCTAGAAGTAGAATGCCAACACTTTTGTCAAAAAGAATAATCAGAAAGTCACATCAGTAAGTTATTAAAATTGAGATTAACCTTACTCAATAGTAAATCAATAAAAATATTGAGGAATTGATATTGGAAAGAGCAAAAATCGGACAGATGAATCTTAAACTCCTCAACAAAAATGTAGATGAAAAGACTAAAGCTATTAAGAAATGAAGATTTGATCAAGAGTTGTCTCTGAGCTGAAAATGGAATTAGTCTGCTAATTAAAACAGTGTAAAGAATAATCAATGTCTATATTTGATATTTTTTACTTATACTAACATGCGAAAGTCTTATAAAGTAATATCTTGGATTAAGTAAGAGAGGAAGAATTTTGAAATATAAATTTACAAAAAAGATTGAAATTAAAGATAACAGTACTTAAGTCATCTCAAAAGCTATCATGAAAACTTACCAAACTCCTTATGTGCGTTGCCCTTTCGACCCCAGCCACTAGATGCCAGTGACTACTCTCCCTTACCATTAGCAAGATTGTGAGAAGAAGTACCTTTTCTCGCATCCAGGCGCAATTGTCTATCACTGCAAGCACTACTACACTCATTATAAGAATTTATGTGCTCTTCATATAAATGGTTTGCTCATGTGTTGTTCTCTGAGGAAGATTTGCGCAAACATGAATTGGAGAGTTGCGATCATCATCCTGATAAAGTGAAGGAGAGAAACTAGGCTACTCAGAGACAATATGAGGAGGATAGAGACAAAGAATATGCTCAGCAAGAAGAAGAAGAGAAGGAGAAGTCTGCTCAAAGAATGGCTCTCAAGCGATCAGCAGAAAAGAGACAGATGGAACAGCAGCTCTAAGAGCAGAATTCCATGGATGCCAGATCACCTATCTCTATGACAAAAGTGAAGCCAGCAGAGCATACTTTGGAGTGGTCTCTGCCTTTCATCGGCTAGAGTGGAGACCCAAGAAAGGCAATTTTGAATCCTCTTGTCATCACTAAGTCCGTGGGGATCAAGAAGCAAAAGCCTAGAAAGGATGAGGTATGTGAAGTAGAAGATCCTAATAAGGAAAATAAGCCTTTCAATCATATCCTTAACTGAGAAGGATTTTCTGATATTTTATTTCTTATGACTTACTTAGATCAATTCATTAGTACTCCTATTGAAAAAGAATGATAAACTTACATATTTTAAGAAATTTAAGTAAGAATCAGCCAATCCTAGTGGTGATGTAAATTAAATATTTAAACCTACTATTCCTATTAAATATATGCATACTGAGAGTTTGTGATATATGTAGCTCTGATCGTTATGTTGGTGTCGTTGTAAGAATATGTCTGAAGGTTTGAGTACATGTCATAGGTAGTGATTGTAAAGAACTTAGTGACTCCAGCCATGCTCGAAATAGGAGCTACACCTAGTGTAGTAGTGCTCTTAGTGGCATCTATGTCTCCAGGAGACACGGTCACTGTCCAGGGAGAATCCTTGATCTGAATACCAAGTAGCGTAATAGTGAGAGTGTAGGTGCCTGAAAGCTAAGGGACATATTGAGCTAAGTAGAGACCATTGGATTAATAAACACCAGTCACATAGAACTCACCATCAGTGCCTCCGTTCGGTCCTTTGAAGTAGAGCTGATAGTTGTCATTCTTGTTATCAATGATGTTGCCAGCTGAGTTTCTAGACTAAATCCATTTTATCATTAGATTGAAATTACCACTCATTCATTATAAATCCATACATATGCAAGCTTTGCCTGCTATGGCTACGCTAAGTCCATCTCCATAAGCAGTACACTTGGCAGCGATAGAAGGACCAAAGTTAATCACAATCTAGTAAGGACTTGCCCCAATTCTCTTGGGGTAGTAAATGTAGTTTGGGGATATGACTTGACGAGGCACAGAGAGTGATGTCCATTTTAGACTGACATAAGCATTCTCCTGATACTCCTTCCATTCAATCAGTAAGTCATAGAATGTTCCTTGTACCATAGGCTAAGTTGTTGTAACATCATCACAGCATATGTCCCATCTATCTATCACAAGTGTTCCATCGAAGTATACTCTAACACCGTCATCTGCATGCAGAATGAAGGTGAACTCTTCAGTGAAGGGAGCCAGAATTTTACCGAACCATCTCGCAGAAACGAAATCTGCTGCCTCATTGGTTACAAGGTCAAGACCCCAATCGAAGTTTAATTCATTGTCTATTCTGGATATTGCAGGCACTCCATCTAGGAAGGCATTGTTGAAATACTCTGCATAGAAACCTCCTTAGTAAAGAACAAGCACATCAACAGTAGCCACACCATCTATCTTTACTTGATAAGTCAAAGCGTAAGTGCCATCGCCTTGATCTACCATCTTCTCCATGAGGGGAGGCTGTAGAATGTTAGAACTTGTGGTGGTATTTTGGCAATAGAAGTTGCTGTTGAGCACACACTAATCCATAACATGCACATAGAAGATATCTCCACCAGTAGTTTTAGCAACTCCTGTTTCATCATAAGCAGCCACAGTAACGAAAGCATCGATGTTTGCTGCTATCACTGATACACCATCACCTGACACTACAGAACCTGCTAGACTCACTTTTAATGGGAGGGTCACTGTGAGGATGGGAGAGTTGCTACTCTTTCCAACCCAGTTAAGAGCAATCACTTGGAAATAGTAAATGCCGGCTGAGAAAGGTAAGTCGTTTAGAGTGATCAGATAAACTTTCTTAGTTGCTGGATCTTCCTTTCCATCATATACAAGTGTGTAAGCAGCGTCAGTAGATTTCATCATCAATAACTAATAGCCTAGGATAGGACTTCCTCCATCTGAAGTGGGAGGATCCCATTCTACAATAATGATATCCTGGGTTGCTATGACTGGCACTGGAGCAGCTGGAGCGTCAGGGAAGTTTGCGCAGACCATAGTCACTGGCACGCTCCAGTCTGATGTTTGAAGGGTGTTCGTCAAATACCTCAACTGCACAAAGAGTTGTCTTCCATCATCTATAATCAGAGTATGAGAACTTGTGAAGGGATATTGGGATGAGACTTACCAGTACCCAAGCAGTCAATCTGAGAATTGAGACCTGGAGCGGCTACACTTGTAACTGAAGCTGACAACTCCTGCCTAAATAGAGAATTAGAGATGAGATGAGATTAAGAAAAATAAGCAAGTGATATTTAGTTACTCATGGCGTCAGGGCAATCTTGTGGCTCTATAGTAAGACTTACTTGGTTTGTGTATTGGAACTGATATGTGTTTGCATCCGCCACTGTTGTCCATTGGATATTGATCTTGCTGGAAATGTAGCTGATCCATGTGGGAGGTGCAGGAGGCGGCGGTACACCTATATTTATATTAGATCGTTTCAATATCAGTAGATAGTAAAGCCACTTCATTCTTCAGATGAGGCTTATATTGTTGGCAGATTGACCCTTCTTTAAGAGTGTAGCATTCGTATGCCAACAGAAATGAGTTTGTAACTTACTT
Source organism: Tetmemena sp. SeJ-2015 (assembly GCA_027382625.1). Classification (NCBI taxonomy): domain Eukaryota; phylum Ciliophora; class Spirotrichea; order Sporadotrichida; family Oxytrichidae; genus Tetmemena; species Tetmemena sp. SeJ-2015. Next base: position 28,588 of record JAJKFJ010022598.1, read on the forward strand.
ATAACTGAGTCAAGCATGCTCGACCAGATAATTACAGAGAGAGCCACTGTCATGGCCCTCCCCAAAGTAAAAGCTTTGTGTTAGGGTTAATTGCGCATTATATTTTGCTTTTGCCTAATAGCTTTTGAGTAAAATATTGACATTAACTTGTTAATAATATATTTATAGTCTATAATAATTATCGCGCTCAAACCTTAACCCCAAATCACTCACAGCCAAAACATCAATCAATTCTGCAATTCTATTGGCTGTAGCCTTTAACGATTAAATATTGCAAAATTAAAAGGGAAATGTAAAAAGGTATTTAACATTTTTTTAAAAAAAATTATTATCATATTATTTTCTAAATGTTTAGAAATCTTGTAATGAAATATAAGAAGAGAGTACTAACTATTATTTAGGCAATATTATAGATTATATTTTATTTGGGACTCATCTATTAATTATTCTCCACTCCACTCCATTCCTCCTAGACACCAATATTCAATTTAAACATCAAAAGAAAGACAGACCATCATAGTTTAATTTAAATGATCTCTATAGAATAAAATAACTCTTAATGAGAATAGATTCTCTAGAGTACATTTTGTATTCAAAATTTGAAATATTTGAACTAGAGTGGACTAATAATCTAACTAGAATATCAAAGTTAAAATCAAAAATTAAAGTAAAGCTTACAAAATGGAAAGCAGACCCAAGAAACAGAAAGTGGAGCCAGGCCCAGAACTCCCCCAAGATTAGAACTAGGCCGGAGTATCCTACTTAGACTTTGAGCAATTGGAATCACTCAACATAGAGAGTGAGGAACAAAGAGACTAGATATTCTAGGATATGCATCGAGTTGCTGAAACCCATAATATATTTTGACTTTTAATATCTACTATCTTATTTAAATAACTAGGTGGACGCTGATTGGAAGGCTCAATACGAGTTAGTTAACTAATTGAGGTCTCTGAATAAGCACCAAAGAGCACTGCTGATGACTGACATAAATGGATTCGCCCGCTTTATGCGCTCTTAAGTTGACAATCTACGCTCAAATCTAATGAAGAATGGCTTGCTTTTCATTAAGGAGCTTGGATTGGCAAATAATAAAGACGAAGAACTCACTCAGGCAATGAGAGAATTCGTGGGCCACGTCTTCCCCGCTGTGATAATTAAAACCATCTATGAGAAGCAGTTTATCGTAGTAGAAGCAAAAGCAAGCATGCTGAATGCTGTCACTAACATGCCCTGTCCAGAGCTTGTGTATGTACTTGCAGATGGCTGCAAGTCCAAGAACTTGACTCTCGCAGAGCTTTCTATCGGTTATCTGCTCTCACTGTTGAAAAGTATCTAACCAGATGCTCTTGTGGCTGGAATAGGAGCAGATATATAATTTACCATGCGTGTATGTATTTGAGATTGGATGAATCTCTTGCTTAACTAGTTGCATACAGATTTCGAGGGCAAGCGAATGAAAATCAAAAAATCTGCAGAGGAGATTCTGAAACTGCTTAACACTATTCTGAGCGGAGAAAGGATGAAACACGCTCTATCACAGGCATTACTTACTCCAGAAGGTACCCCTGCACAAGATAAGATCGAAAAGATTGTTAAGTTAATTATAAATCTGCGAATTCCATTTATTATTAAGAAAGTTATTTGAGGAGAAGGCTTCTGGGAAGAGTAAGGGAGAGAAGCCAGACTTTAGAAGCTTCATTAAAACTCAGAAGTAGCAGGTAACCTAATCCACAGAGCAGTCAGAGAACAGCTAATCTCAGGATAACTTTAAACTTAATCTGAAACAGTTTTCTACTTTTAACAAAGAAAAGATGGAGATATCTTAATGAAAATGAGTGGAGACTAAAATATTGGAGGAAATCCAAGTATTCTTAAATTCTTATTCATTCTTTATAAGTTGGTGAGAAAAAGGAAAATCTCTAATGATCAACCTTAATCTTGGAAGAATTCCTCTAATCTCTAATAGCTTACTTAGACTCCTATCATAATCTTACCTCCTTGAAAATGTGCATTGCTTTCTATCTATTGTTCATCGTATTTAAATTTCAACATCGTACTATCTTGTTTATCTTATTGAAAGTAGAGAGGGGAAACTTTTTTAATTAAACTACATGATTTTACTGGATTACTTTTACTTAAATTTAACTCAATAAGCAGTGACAATAAAATGAATCCCCTCTCCTCTACTCGAAACCATAAACTTTAAAGCTCAAATGCAAAATAATCTAAAAAGAAACCTCAACAGAAGCAAAATCATATCATTTATGTTTAATGAGCTGGTTTATAAAATTTGAGTTTCGAGGATAGTTTGAAATTTGCAAAGCTGTACCCACAGGCTTTGGACATCGATCGGTTGCATTAGAAGATAAATGAGCCTCTTGAAAAGTACCAAATGAGATTTAAGCGGCCAGGTATGGCAGTACTCTCAGAAATGATAAACACTCGCGTAATGGAAGACTCAGTCAGTGAATCACCTTTCAAGAAGCACATAGTGAAGAAGTATGTTGAAGTAAACCGAGAGAATTCTATCTTGGCTTCACGTACTAAGCTAGACTCTCTGCGTTTTAACTATCAGTTTGGAATTAAGGAGATAGATGAGAATTTGGCACTGAAGGCCTTCATGACGAAAAATATGGAGAAACGCATGTTCAAGCGCACACCACTCCAGCATGAACTAGCCATGCTTTCACTTATGGTAAAGGACTAACAGCGATAGAACATCGTCACTCACCAAATTTAAGATGTGGAGAGGTAAGTAGAGACAGACCCTTAGCAATTTTTGGAGGATATAAGTCCATAGTACAAAACCATGGAGAAAATTCAACAGCAACTCTCAAAATACAGGAAATCCCAAAGCACTTCAAATAAGAGGGCATTTCAGGATTCCTTTTAGAATTTAAAGGGTACTGAAAATGGCGGTGGTGAGGTTAGCAGTGAATCCATGAATCTGCTGTAAAAACGGAGAGTTAACAACCTCTATGATGAAACCAATAAATAGAATAAGAAATCTCCTGATGAGCGCTTTCTTCAACAATAAGCTATCCGATATCCCTACATCAACAAAATATTTTTAAGTTAAATACATAAAAGATCTTATGGATAGACAGAAGGAGAGAGCAACAATTATTTAGGAACTAAGCAAAACTTTCCTTGTTGAGTAGCAAAAGAGAAAATCTTAGTTTAATGACTCTCAAGTTAATGGAGATGAACAAAATTCTTTCTACTTTACATTTGCTTTTAAAGATGAAGAAACGAATTTAAGTAGAATTCCTTAAGAAAAGAACGCAAATGGTGGAATGTTTAGCACCTAATTCAAAAGCAGAAACAATCTATTACTAAACTTCTCTTTTATGTTTTACTATAATCAGATGAACTCCACATTGCTAGATCTTCGAGCTAAGAGCTTTGAGAATAAGTTTCAAACAAATATTTCATAGTAAAACTAACGCCAAAAGTTTTAAGCTCAAGGAAATTTGCTTTTCAAAACTTCACTTCCAGCTATGCAGAACTAAAATGGGAATCAAAGCTAGATATCTCAATGAGCTCAACTTTCTAAGAGAGGAACAACCTACAGTATTAAAAAACAATTAGAGGATACGTTTTAGAACAAAGATGAAGGAAATTAATCCAAGAGAAACACTTTGGGAATTAAATAAGGGGACAGAAATAGTGCTTTGAATTTGAACAATTAATCTCAGCTATCATTTAAATTCTTTTAATTTTTGCAACTTTATTGATCATCATACTATTCTAACTTGATAAATAGGAATAGTACCATCTTTAGAAATCTGAGAGTCTAGCCTTAAATACTAAACGTATCTGACACCTTATCAAATCTCACCTAGTCTAAAAATTAATGAATATATTTTGAGCAGTCCCATCTTGACTAGGATTTCCAAGAGAATCTATTTTCTTTGATATCTAAAGATAAAATTAACTCCAAGAAGAGTAAAGCCAATAATTATCCTCCTCTTACTTAAGAGACTAACAGGAAAAATCTTAATGAAAGTCCTTTGATATAAAAGAAAATACCATAGCCTACTATAATCCTAAATGAGGGAGATCCATAAATTGCAAGCTCCCGAAATAAAGCTGAAATGAGATCTAAGTCATAAATTGGAAACTACACTACAAATGCAATAGGCACCAAGCCTGAGTTGAATTTTATAACAAATCATTTAATTTTTATGCTTTATTAAGAAAGGGTCCCAATTAAATCAGAATCAGTCAACAAACATTCTAACTTCTAATAAAAAAGAAGCAGGATATATCAATCTATCGAACTAGAATTTAGGTATTCCAAATTAGAACATGCTCATCCGAGACTAAATTCAAGTTGGGGAGATTCTTCTTTCAAAAGAAAACTCAATCTAAAGCTTATAAAATTGGTTCTTCAAATGCCAAGTCTCGGGGTTAAGAACTCTTTCCTATGAAAGTAGACGAATCTAAAGAATTCAAGTCGAGTAGCTCTTAAAGTCTTGAAAGAAGTGAGATTAGTATTTCTTATTCTATTTTTATTTTCATCAATTAGAATGGAACCAATAACCAGCAAGCTGGCTAAATTAAAATTCAAGCAAGCCATCAGATGGCTAATAAGCTTAGGAAAGATTAATAAAATGATCACAGCTCCTTGCTAAACCTCTCTTTAAAAGATAAACTTCAAATTCTGTTTACTAGGAGCAACTAAGGCGATGCCACTGGAGATAACCATATTGACATGATTTTAGACCAAGGTTACGATAAGCAGCTGCGGCTTTTGCTAGATAAAAGCAAGAATAAGTTTTATGGGATGCGATCTAAAATGGAAAATATAGTATACAAAAGCAGAGAGACGCTCTTCAAGGAGATGAAAAAGGGAATGAGAAATAAAGATCAGAGCTTATCGAACTCATAGGCAACCTCTTTAGAGGTAGAATGACTATATTTAAGTGGGAATAAACAAGTATTATATTCTTACTTGCATCTCACTCTTTCATATGAATTACCTTGAGAAAATTGCATTGATAATGTTACTCTAAAAATAATATATGATAGAACCACTAATTGATGAATCAAAATATGAGTTTTATTTCTTGAAACAAGCAATCAAAGTTTCATCAAATTTATACGTTTTAAATTTCAAATTTAAATCATGGAATCAAGGATGATTAACTTAGAAAAATTTTCAATTATCATCTCGATTACCCTGTTTGGAATATGGCTATCTCTCTTTTACTTGTGCGAGATAAGTTTAAAATTTCCTGCAAAAATTAATCCAAAAAAGCCGTATGATGCTTTAATATAGATGGAAATTAAAAATATAGAAATATTTTTATAGTAATAATTAGAAAAAGTTTTATGCAAATTTGGAATTATTTAAATCAGTCTCAGAGAATTCAACTGATCAGTTTAATTTTTCTTATAACTAGAGAAGGAGCTATAAAAACAAGAATTCACATTAATCTTCAAAAGCATTACTACGATTATTTTAAAAGAAAAACTCATTCTTGTGCATAATTTCTTAATTAAAATCATTATTAAATTATTCCGCAAAAATTTCTTATGAAATTTATAATATATATTAATACTAAAGTCTATCATGAAATGTCTTACGCCTGTTTACTTTAAAATCGATAAATATTTCTATTTAATTACTAATAAATTAATTTATTTAAATTATTGCTATAATAAGACACAGGCTCGTTTCTTCATTGCATGGCGTTTCAGCTGTAAATTTTAATTTAAATATAGTTCTTAAATTAATTGCTGTTCTTTTATCAGGAGCACATTCTTTCTATTTTCTAGATTTATCTTGCAGGCCAATAAATACCTTCAGTGAGACCATAGTTTTAGCAAACACTGGAGCCTTCTCTAGCAGCAGATTTGATCTATATGAGTCACAGGGGATTTCTGGACTTGGGAAATTTGCTGCACCACACAATTGGGATAACAGCTTACGCGATCAGCTTTTCAACAAAAATGCACGCCAACTTCATGGCTTTCCACTTACTACCAGGCGAGATCACGAATGTTAGCATGAACCTGCGAGAAATCCTAAGAAGGATGGGACTCAGATTTACATTACTCTACTTATTCAATGAGTTCACCTTTCTCATAGGGTATTCTAATTAATTTTGAAGAGTCGGTTATAATTGTATAGAAGGTATTTAGTGGTGAGATTGGTTTGGATTCCATCTATTTACTATTTCATTTACACTTGTCCAACAACAGGCCCAATCATGAATGGACTTTATATTCTTCACTGTGGTTAAAGCTTCTACTACTGCTTCTAAATCATCAAACTCATTAGACTTCGAGTGCAGGAAGTATAAAAGTTCTCAACTCATAACATCAAACTTAATTCAACATCAAATTACTTTTTCAAATGAAAATTATCTTCTCTAATAATTTATATTGGCTATAGAGTGTATCGGAGACTGAGTTAAATTATTCTGGAATAAGACACCACAATAACTTCTAAGCTTGAAGAATCGAAGAGAAAGCTATTCAAAATTAAATTAAGAAAATAGAAGACCTAATAATCTATCTTAAAAATGGAAGATATCATCTTTATCAAGAATCTTTTAGTCAAGATTTCTGTGAATATTTCAACTATGAGAAGCCTAAAACACTTTAGAATATTATCGAAGTATAAAAAAACGAGTATATTTGTTAAATCATTTGTTTTTAATTTAAATGAGAGAATATTACATCACTTATTTTATTGTATCTGCTATAAATACAAATTGGTGATTCTTTATTGAGCTGCGTCAAATTAGTGAATTACTTTACTGATAAGAAAAAGTCGAATAAAAAAATTAAAGAGATAAATTTCCTGACTACTTCCATCATATTTTCTCTGATCTTTATTTATACTCTCTTACGATTTTTAAGTAGCGTTTCCCTCTCTCTAAAATTTCTTCATCGCTCCTCCTCCTCTTTCTTTTGAGGAAGTATTTCTTTTGCATGCTCTTTAAGAATCTTCTCAAAGATGTCAAGTTATTTGAGGAATCCATCATTCGGGCTAATGCAATTCCTTCTCGATTACACCAATTACAGTGCCTCTGGTTTCGTAAGCCCTTTCTTGTACATTAGGTAAGCAATTACTATGCCAGGAGATCGAGACACTCCTGCTCTGCAATGCACTAGAATATTCTCAAAATAAATGCTACAATGTGTTTAGTATCAAAAATATACTTTTAGCTAGATTCTGTTCAAGAGCTATTGTTGAATCTATGAAATCAATAGCCCTGAATAAATGCTTCAGTAGATCCTCCTATTCGTCATCTTCAATTAGTATTTGGAGGTGTAAGATGTCTGCTTTAGTCTTCATAGGTTTCATATACTCATAATCATTATCGTCGTCTTCTTCATGCTAGTTATATTCGCTGTCTTCCAATACATCAATGAAATTATTATTGTAAGAATATTAATTTCTTCCCAATTGAGGCTGGGATCTAATTCCTTTTCCCTAGCTACAGTAAGCACAGACTCTATCCTGTAGCATTTTATTAAGTCAAGACTCTTAGCTGCCCCGATAAATTTAAAACTTAACATTCAATATTATTATAGGGTGATTCATGTTTACCCGACAGGTAAAGTCGTTCAATTATTTGATCGATATCATAAGAATCAGAACTTGGAGAAGACGAATTCATTACAAAATTAGTTCAATCTATTTTAATAATTTTAGCTAAAATCAAATTAAAACTTTTAAAGACCAGAAATATTTATAATTCGAGTATTCTAATCAAAAATTTAATTTTCAGATTCTGTCCAGAATAATTAAATTCATTATTCACTTCCATTGCTACTTTAGTCATCTTCCTCTTCTTCCTCCTCATCATCAAGTTCACTCCAGTTAATTTTTTTAAAATCAGCGAATGAGAAGGCTTTTTCTGCAATGTATTCACTTACGATCTTCAATAAATATTATATAATTTTAAAAATAAATAATCTTTTTTAATCTTCTTATAAAGCTCCTCTCTTTAGTTTGCAATTTGATCTTCAGCTTCCTCTTAATCCGTTCTCAAATCTACACTCTTACCTCTAGCTTGACTAGAACTTTTACTTCTCGATTGCTATATTTTCTACTCTTCTTTATCTGAATTTTGATCTTGTTCACTTTTCAATGAAGCTAAAGTTTCTGGAAAAAGTTCAGCTCTGTGCTTACTAAGTATTTTCTCAAAGAAAGAGAGCTACTCCATAAAGCCAAAATTAGGATTAATACACTCGCGTTTCTCCTTCACGAGGTCAAAAGCTTGTTCTTTGGACAAGCCCTAGCTGTACATCAAGTAAGCGATAACAACACTAGCAGATCGAGAAACTCCTGCCGCACAGTGTACTAAAACATTCCTTCCCTCCTTGATGTCTGCATTCATAAATTGGAAACACTTAAAGAAGTGCTAAAGGATATTTTCCTAGGACTAATCGTCTATATCTATCTACATATGCTTGAAGCCACGTGCTTAATTTTGAGTCTTATCTTCTTATTAAGTTTGGGATGAGGAATTTTTGTAAGCTTGTAACTTTTAGTCAAGATCTTTGCTTCTCAAAACACTAAGGTTTTTCTTCTGAGACAAAGAGGGAACAAAAAACATATAATAATAGTAATCTTAAAAGAAAAAATAAATAGGGAGCATCATTCTTTAGCTTGTGTTTAAATTTAATGCCTTCTCCAACAGTTAGTACAGAATGAATGTTATTTTCAAGTAGCGTCTCTAGATTATTTGCAGCTATCATAAATTAATAGAATAGACTCTAGGTTACACTCTAATAGATTTTTTGGTTTACCAGAAAGATATAAATTGTCTATAATCAAGTCCATGTCGCTGCCAAGAGCCTGTTCAAGCCACAACATTATTTTTTGTTTCAGATAAAAAAAATTATTCAAATTTTTTAATTTTCAATCAGAAAATTGATATTCATAGCTTCTGAAGGCTAATCTTTGAACTTACAAAAATGCATTCTTCGAAAGTATTTTTATATAACGGACTAACTCATTCATAAAGGTTAACCTTAGTAGGAGTATCAATCTCCCTTGAAATCTTCTAAGTTATCATGCAATAAATTTAGTCACTTGTAGACCGCTGAGACTGGTCTCATGAGCTTCGCCTTATCTCTTTCACTCATATTGCTCATCATATTTTCTAGCATATAAATTAACTTACAATTTAGACACCGTACATGATTATTTTTATTGATATCCTGATTCTTTTTATGCCGTTTTTCCAAATTTTCCTCCTAATCGCATTATTTAAGACAAAAGAAAAAATGGGTTCACATATGAAGCCTTTATTGGCTCATTTCTGCACTTATGGAAAAAGTATTTACGAAGTTTATCATGAATTTTAATGGTATGACTTAAATAGTAGCAAGTTTGGTATATAGAAATTTTTGGTGAGGAAAAAATTAAGATTAGAGATGATACTTACAATTTTTTTGGCATAATCTTATAGTGAATTTTTCTTATTGTTGGTATCCTTTTTGAAGAAAAATACCGGATTGCTCAAAGGATCATGAGGATTTTTTGCTCGGTCCTATTTTGACCCGACCACATTTATGCGTTACTAAAGTGATGCTAAGTTTTTCAAATGCTGCTCGTGAAGAAAGTTATTCTAACGAGCTTTGCGGTTTTATTAGAGCTTCTTTGAGAGTGCAAAGGTTGTGGGAGGTCTGCTATCAGTTCCACCTTCCTTTAAGTTAGCGACTCGCTTGAAAGTTTCTCTCTATTCTGCAAAATGGTGTCCCTTAATGAGATCCTAATCAAGCTTTTCTCGCCCATTTATAGCTGATTGAGGCCGCTTAGTCGTGGATACCTTAGAAACATGCGGCCTTGGTGCCTATCTTGTGTTGAGAGTAAAAAAAAAAAAAA
>JAJKFJ010022599.1:0-54480 GCA_027382625.1 Tetmemena sp. SeJ-2015
GTCTGAGAACTCAGCCCATCCATAAATGAAAATAAACTGGGGCTTCAAAATTCTCCTTCATCCATGATCTTAGACTATTGAATTCTTGAACAAATTTTACGACTCCTCCAAGTGCGAGCAGTCCTATCAGCAAGAAGAAAACTTAAGACTTGTAAGCCAAGACATCCTTGAATCCATTGGCTTTACCTGAATCTACTGATCTTGGTGTTGGACTTTTTTCTTTAGAGTTATCTATATAAATTAGGTTTATTGGGCCTAAATATAGCAAATAAAATATTAGGAATCAATTTAATTTAGAAAGATGATTAAATCAATGCTTGCAAGATTTCTAAATAAAAAATAAAGTTCTAAAGAAGAAAAATTACATGAACATATATCATATTTTCTAGCGAGTAATGAACCACTATTACTTAATTAATACAATAATCAAATTAAAATAAATTGCTATCTATAATGACGACTTACTGGCTTAGCTTGACATTAATATTGATTGGTTTGTTTTAATTATATACTAAATTACAGCTATTTCTAGTGTTAGTAATACAGATTGATTAATAAATATAAGCAGATATTTATAAAACACTCTTCAATAATAATGGGAGATAGATTTGAGTTTGATATACAGGTCTAAAAGCCTTTGGTAAAAAGGTCGCACGGAGTTTTGCTAGATCCCAGATTTGAGCAGAAATAATCCAATCCTTTACTTTAAGAAATCTCAGATGAACAATAGCAACCCCTGTAAAATATATTATCATATAACTTTGATAGATAACCTACTTATGATCCTCTAGTGATGTCAGTCGATAGCAAGGGAAATCCTAAACTAATTCTTTACTCTTACAGGTAAAATTTAAAATGAGTCATAAATTTAGATGGGTGATTCTTCTTGTTTTTGGACTTGCAAATGCTTCAATCGGTCTTACTATGATGTCATGCACTTCTATTTCTTCAACTATTAGCAAAGTAATATTTGAACTTATTATATTACAATTTAGGCTTACAATATTCCCACGTTGATGGTCAATTTATGTTCATTGAGCTTTCTCATAATGTTTGTTCCAGGAAATTTCATTACAATTAAGATTATCAGTCGCTACGGCTTTAGAGTGTCTGTAAGAAAGTCTCCTTTTTTAAAACTTTATAGCTAATAATCGGGTGCTGTTTTGTGATTCTTGGAGTTTGGATAAGAATGATTTGCTATTTTACAAATTTTTATGCCTGTCTAGGTGGGCATTTTATAGCTGCGATAGGACAGCCCTTCATCTAAAACCCTATTGGTAAAATGGCGTCACTATGGTTTGGAGATAAAGAAGTAATTATTTATTCCAGTAATTATAATTGTATATAGAAAGGTATAGCAACCGCTGCTGGAAGTATGAGCATGCCTCTAGGATGCTTGATAAGTTTGCTTCTGCCAAATTTTATGATTAAAATATAATTCAAATGCATTCATTAGTGACTTTACAACTTCGGAGGACATCATTAGCAGATTCCATTTGTATTTACTGATATCTACAATCATCATAACTCTGTTCTCTATCCCATCACTTATATTTCTCAGAGAATCACCTCCTTCCCCACCCTCGTAAGTTTATTAATTTAGAATTTTTAACCTAAAATAGAGTACTTTAAAATGAAGCTTAGCCATCTACAACTATGGCTCAAGGAATTAAAGAATTATTTGCAAACAAAAACTTCGTATACTTATTCCTGTGCTTCAACTTCCTTTACGGATCTTATTCAGCAATTGCTAGCGTATTGAGCTCTCTGACTGAACCTTATGATTATACAACACAACAAAATAGCATAGTTGCGTTGGTGTTCATGATTAGTGGAATTTTCAATTCTTTCTTTATTGGAACAGTTCTTGATAAATATCAATGCTACAAAAAGTGTTTGATTTTTGTTTGCATTGGATCAATGGTTACTATTGCTTTATCAGCAGTGGGTCTTCCTTATGGAGCTTTCTTTGGAGAAGTTGTAGTTATGATTTTCACAGGAGCATGCGTGATTCCTATCGTGTCTATTTCTTTCTCTCTAGCTGCAGAAATTACTTATCCCGTTCCTGAAGTGTACAGCATAGGTATCATGATTTCTTGTGCTCAACTATTTGGATTCATCCTAGTAAGAATTCTTATAAAAAGAGTTAATAGCGTTCACTAATTTAATTAATTATACATAAATACGGTATAATAAGTTGGTATTCCACATCTGTTCTTTAAAAACTAATTTAGAATTTTATTGTGCTTAAATTCGCTTTACAATTTTAAGAGAATAAAATGATGGAGAGTGCTACACCATATATCGCAAAAGAAGAATCTAATTAATTTTTATTTTTCTTTTAAAAAGTTAACTGCTTCTATATTGGTGTATCTGCTTATATGTTTAACCTATCTTAGAATTAAATTAATTTAGGATGTATATTATATTGATTGTAATAAATTTTATTTTTTATATGACTTAATATGATAAGCATGGGTTTTTTGGATTAGGGTATTTTTTTTAGTGCAAGGTAGCCACAAAATTTGTGTTTTAATTAATTTATAGAGGATCTAAGGAGGCTGCAAATCGATGATGTAAAGAATTCAGAGTATATCGAAGAAGAGGAGATTAAACGTTTCTCTATGGAATAGCGCTCTCTGCTCTTCAACTAATCAAATATCTATGCGAGTGACGACGTCAAGTTTGAGTTTCAAGCCACTGATGGCGGAACTGGAGGACCTATCAGAATTTAAAACACAAATAACATTAAAGTAAACAGATCTCATGATTTCTCAGGAGACACTACTCAATGATTAATCAACCAATCAATTTAAGACAAACACACTTGTCTCACGTATCAATCATCAAATCTTCATTCAATAAATTTTCTTTTTTTGAATAAAACATTTGCTCTAATCATCATCAAATATAGACTAAAATAAATATGAAAAATAACAGCTAGTAACATAAAATGAACAAGAGAAACTCTCTTGAGCCTCATGATAGGAAGAAGACAACTCCTTACAGTTCAGTTGTCTAAACTTCTAATCCCAGGAATTCATTCGGAATAAATCATGCTACTCCAAAAAATTAACCTTAAAAGCATAAGACTTTGGCTGCTTCTAAGGGGAGTGCAAAATAGAGTTTCCAAACCTTTACCTCGCAGACCACTGCCACAAATGATGACAGAAAAAATTCTATTCAAAAAGACAACTCAGAAGTTCTGGTTACGAGAGAAAGCTTTAATAAGTCCATCAACTAATTATAACTAATTTATTGTAATATGGGTAAGTCGGGGATGCATCTAGTTCAAGCATATTTTATTTTAAATTTGAAAAGCAACAGTATTTTGAATAAGAAATTCTCACTTGACGAAAGAACATAAGAAAATTACTAAATTAAACTTCAAAACTTTTCTTAAGACTGCTCCAACGAAATGTAGTCAAGAAAGTTTTCTATTTAGACTGATAATTTTTCGTCAATTTATGGGTCAGACACTCCTCACTGTCAGCCAATGCCAAATAAGGAGCCGTTCAAATTTCATTAGGATTATAGTGTATCCATATTAATATAATTATCCCTTAGCTCAGAGTTATCTAAGAGAGATTCAATAACTTCAGAAACAACGAGAATTAATATTCCCCAGCATGTGGAACCTTAAACCATTTAAATAGTAGAAGAGCTTATGATCCCTAATCACAGATAAATTTATAAAACCTCAAATAACAAACCAAACATCCTATTTAATTCGGATGCTAGCAATTATAATCAGATATATCCTGTGAATAGCTACAATCAACTAGGGAGTGATAATTTTGCAACAAAATCCTTTCACTCCAATTTCAGCACTAACAGCCTCAAAGGATCATTCATAAACAATAACCAAAATAATTATCAAATGAGTTTGGGAGGCAACTGTCATAACTTGCAGAGTAGTTTTTCCGCAAACTCAAATAATAGTAGCATAATTTAGCTCAATAATAAAGCTTAGTCTCATAACAAAGTAGGTACTGAAGACAATCAGCTTAATCACTCTTAGTTCTCAGGAGTTTAGTCTATAATTTCAAATTCCTTACCCTGCTAGTGTACTTAGTGTTTATAAGCGTAGATGATTTATCTCCAGCAACTGCTAGCTTAATAGTAATAAATGTTCATGCAATAGATAAATGGAGAACCTGTAAATGCTTCGCACATGCCTAATTATTTATAAAATTTAATTCCTTATAAGAAGAAAATAAAATTTTAACTTATAGATGAAAACTAAATTGAATCGCGAGTTTTTTATTTTAATATCAAAATGAATATGCGAATTAAATTTAGCCTAAATTCTTTATTTTTATCTCTGCAAATATATTAAATTTTTGTTATTCTTTAGCATAAATTTTTTAGCATCTGTTTATTACTAAATCTCCTTTATGACTTGTTATATTATATATTTTTTTTAACTTTTCTATAATAATATTTGATTGCATTAAATTTTAAATGAAAATAAAATGATACCCTGTTTTAGATAAGAATGGTTTGAGTTTGAAGAATTGATCAAGTGATTTAAATTCTTTATTTAATCTTTAATTATAATCGATATCTTCAGATAATTCAAGAGCAACTAATGTTGTATCTGCGAATCAAGGTGTGTTGAATATATAAGATTATTCTTAAGATATGCTTGGTCGAAGCTTAAAAATAGTATTCTCTCAGGGTCTTGTCCTTCCCATATCGATGAGAGCATCCCAGATGAAATTTTATCTCTGAAATCAGACGACCCTATTTTAACAGAAGAACATTCATCTATGTTTTATTAAACAAGAAAGAGAATACAGAATAATCAGAGACTAAATAGAGCTTTAAAAGCATTACGAAAAGTATGTTTAGCAGGAACATTTGGAATCTGATTAATACAAAGAATAATCTGAGTACTCCTAAAGATACATGCCCGAGCTCAATATCGATCCCAATCCACATCTAAACATTCTAAAGAAAAATTATATTGAACTCCCCTTAGGCGAAATACCAGAGATGAAGGAGTCTTTCTATGAAGACCAGTCTAGATTTACTGGCTCAGCTATGAGCAAGAAAATGCACAGGCATTCTATTTTAGGATCTTAAAATCTAAGCATCCATGAATATATGGGTGTTTGTAACGCTGCTCTTAGAAATAGCATTACCAAAGCCTAGAATAGAAAAAGCATGGATGTTTTAGACTTGAATACTAGCTTGGGTCAAACTTATCAAAAAAATATACACTCCAGCATAGAGAAAGAAAAGCAGGGAAGGCAAGCTCTCCAATATGATTTTCTTAACGAAAGCCTTCCCCTAATTAAAGATCATTCCTCTTCAAGAAACAAACTCCATTAGAAAAATATTTCACAGCACAATTCATAGATAATTATTGCTTTATATTCTGGTAAATAGATAATAGGTTAGGAGAGTTCCGTTGGAAAATAAGACAATGTCTCCACTCCAAGAAAATAGAGGCATCTCTCAGGAAGTAATTGGGGTACAACTATAAATAAGGACTCTGCTTTGAGTTTAAATTCTATCCCAGTTGTTTCATCATCTGTGTAACATCTGATAAATCATCACAGAAAAAACAGTAGCAACAATTAAAGCTAGGGAGGATTAACCGTCCTTGAGTAGGCTCTATCGATATCGCAAAAGAATCCTTGTAGTGAATTAGTCTCAAATGAAAAGTCTCAGCCTTTTAGAAGCGGATAAAATATAATTAGTTTTCCAAATAGCCAGGTTTAGAGCAATTACAAGCAATCTTAGGCTTCTTAGTATGAAATAGCTAACGGACTAGGCTCAGAGCAGAAGAATATGTTCAGTCAAGATTTCTAAAATTCTATGTACAAAGATATAACTACAAACCTATAGAGCATTCTATCTCATTCAAATGTTAAGTCTCCAGTATAAACTGAATAAATTTAGGATAAGTAAACAAATTAAATGCTGCTAGACTACTCAAGTGCAAAGAAAGATTGCTCTGGAAGCTTCAGAAATTAGAGCCAAGAGGAAAGAGAATAAAACAAAACTGATAAGTTAATTAACTACATTCTCGACCAGGAACCATACTACACTAATAACAGTTAGTAGAATACTCAAAACTCAGGCAGCAGAACTCGCAGAAATCACAATACTAATTCTAAAAGAAATAACTAGGTCAAAGTTTCAGCTTAAGTTAGAGACACTTCATTGAATAAGACAGTATCTCAAGGCTTACAAAGTTTCTATATTCCGACTGAAAATAGCGATTGCAAATCTACAGAAAGGAAATTAAAGGATGGAAATTACTTTTACCCAGTGCCTATAAACTTGTAGGAAAGATACACTTAGTATACTAATCTGCCAGCATTCAAAGACTCGGGTGAACGAATAGAAACAGAACCAGAGAGTCTTGGATCACAAAGTTATGCAGTAATCAATGATATTCTTAACTGTCAAGTTTCAAATAGCTAGAATATCAATAATCAGCAAAATTAAAGAGTATAGAGAATCGTTTAACCATTAAACTTAAACTCAACCAAGCTTATTGTCTAGTATCGCTAAAAATATAGCAATAAGCATAAAGTTTATAATTTTAAAATTTACTAAAATTTTAGAATAAAATATGTCTTCAAATAAGTAAAAAGAAATTCGGAGCAGAAGTGTAGAGCCTAGGAATGGCAGAATTTTATTTATTTTCCAAAAGTATAATGCACTCAAAGTTGCACCCTCATCGCTATAGAACACTTAAGCAAGAAGATATTAGCTTCCTTAATAAGATGGCTATTAGGGAAATTAATAGAGATGGTCCAGTTAGCCTGTAAAGAATCAGAGAGCACAGCATCATTTTGAATTAAAGACAAATCAAAATTAGATTCCAAGTAATTTACAGAGATAGAGTTTACCTGTAAGTCTTCAAGGCTAGAAGAGTTAAGTGAGCATTTATAAATAATAATTTGAGCAGATTAGCAAATAGTAGACAAAGGGGTAAAAATCAGAGATAAGTGACATAGAAGAAACCAGACTCCTAAAGTTTTTAAGAAGCTGCTAAAGCTTAAATGGCTGCTACTTAAAGACAGCACACTGTTTACGATAGACTTGCTTAAATGGTCCCACTCTCAAAAACAACTCGGATCGATAATTTTTACAAACAAGAAAACGGAAGTTAGCCAGGATCTTCAGTCAGATCTAGTAAAATTGTGGGATCATAGAAAAAGTATTCAAAAACTCTTTTTGAGATGAGTGAGCTTCCTTCAAATGAGAACATTCAAAGATCTGTTTCTGCTAAGAGATAGCAAAATTAGTTGATAGTACAGTTGAAGTAAAGAAAATCTAGTATAGTTTCTAGTAATCAGTATGATGGCTCAATTCAAGAGATTTCCTCAAACATAAAGCAGTAAAACTAAGTATAAATTACTTCATCTGCAGAGAGAAGAGTCAACTTAGAAAGCCAACAAATATTCAATGACAAAGATTTACAAATTAGCTAAGGTAACTTTCCTTCTTACTAGAAGATAGTCAACTAGAAAAACTTATACTAGTTTAAAGCCTAAACTTAGCCCTATATATCTTATAGCGCAAGATATAATTATTTAATTTAATTATTTTAGATAAACAAAATCAAGTAGTTTGAAAAGGCATGAATCAGCCAAGCAAAAATAATATAGACCTACCATTCAGCCTAACACTCAAAGAAATAACAGTAGGGAGCCCAAGCATGTAGTTATAAATGTGAAAGTGAAGCCTTAGGTTATTTCTCATTCAGTTGAAAAGCCTTAAAGGTAAATTTATCAGTCTACTTCACCATACAGAACTTAGAAGAAACCAAATATAATTGCAATATAACAAAATTAATAATCTATAACTGAAACACCAATAGTCAATTATAAATTGCCTGAATTATAATATACTATGCTTGATTTATTTTTTTATCTTATTTTATCGCTTGATACTCCTGAAGCAAGACAACTTAAATTCAGCAATCCTTCTGTACTTCAGCAATTTGCATAATAAAAACCAGAAGCTAATACAACTTCTCAGCAAAGAAAGAGTATGCATTTATATGATTCAAATTTGCAGCATACTGCATAGAAGTCTACAGGAGAAAGTTTCAACAATCCATTTTAGAACAGCAATTTAAATGAGGCTTTTTATTTACTTAATCTTGCGAGTTATAGAGAGTCTTTACTCATTTAGTAACCGTTGAATTTCAATACGAGTTAAAAATTCCCTTAAGATGATGAGTTTAATAAAGCTAGCTTATTTTAACAAATCATATCTAGTTAAGTATTCGATTAAGGGGAGGATGAGGAATAGCAGGATATCTTAATTTAAAATGATTCTGGAATAAATGAAGAGTAGAATGACTATTATCAAATTACTTAGGAGAATGAAATAGAATTCTTGCTTGGAGAAGCTCCTTAGCAACTTAATATGAATAGAATAAGTGAGATATAGCAGAGTGTAGACATACAAAAGAAAATAAGTGAATATTACAAGCTTAAAGTTTAATAAGAAAACTACTTCAAAAGCCTTCAAGAGAAGCAAAAACAATTAAAATAACTTATGGCTAAAGAATTCAATAACAAGGATATGGAGCAAGTGCTCAAATAGCTAGAAACTACTGACAGATCAAGAATATCCACTGTACAAGGATTTGCTTCTTTTAACACTCTCGAGCAAGATTTCATATCATTCAATCATAAATTTATTATTTTCAACTCAAACTCCAATCCTTATCAAAATTCATAAGCTTAAGAAAAATACCTTGCCTCTTCAGTTAAAAATAATAACCATGTGCATTCAGCTTATCAGTAAAAGGGTGATCTTATAAAATATTGTTTATAATTGGTGGGCCTTCAGAAATGAGTCTCAACCATATTTTACTAGAGACAGAAAGAAACATTATATAAACTCCATTGAGCAAAGAACTAGCCAATTTTAATTCTGAGCAGATTAAACAAGGAGACTCAAGTATTAAGCAGCATCACTTTGTCAGCAACAATAATCCTTTAGCTACCTAAGAGTTTCAACTAGCAAGTGAGCCCTCAAGACTTTATACTTCTCCTACTTAAAAAAGGTCGAATAAATTGCCAATCGTAATTCCAGAGCCTTCAAATTAAAGTCAAGAAGTAGAAATAAATACCACACTTGAACTTGATTAGTAACGAGGAATTTAAAATTCTTAGAATATGTGTCTTCCCAACTCGATCTTCTTCAAGAACTAGATTATGAAGAGCACAAGTGATGGGATGTGTAATGTTGGAGCAAGATCGAACACAAGTGCATAGTTCTCGCATAGGAGCAATAGATCCTCAAAGGCGTCTCATTAGAATCCCTGTGGATCTGATATTGAAGTTCTGAGACAATCTACAGATAACTCCCCCAAAAGATCTATATGAACCGCAAAGATAAACTAGCTTCAAAACAATAATATTTAAAACCTGAGTAAAATTTTACCTAAAAGTAGAAATGACTCAAAGACTGATTCTTCTATAATAATCAAATCATTTGGAGTAGATCAACAAATCGCAACGTAGTCAGATGACTTCAATAGCTCAATTAATTCCTCAAGGACCGCCAAAGCATCTTTGAACCTTAATTAATCTTGCAACAAAGCAACTCTAAAACTTAAAAACACACAAATGGATCAAGAAAGCCTAATATACCACCTCCAAAAATGAGACAGTACGAGTCCATGAAAATAAGCAATAACAACAGCTAACATGCAAGTTTTTAATTTGTTAAAGAATAGATAAATATTTTATGCATTTGTACAAATGACCCCTTCTAAGATTTAAGCCTCTCCTTCTGGATCAAAATTCTCTGCTCAAAAAGAAAATAAATCCAAATTTATTCAAGCATCAAATCAAAAAGAGTTTTAGGCCAGTAGCAACTCTCAACTTTCTCAGTATAAAGCTGACGATGAACATACTCAAACCCAATTGAACAAAAGTTCTCTTCATAGCAGTTCCAAAAAATCTCAAAAAGTAGACTCTGCAAGTAAATAGTAAATTTCAGTAGAGAGAACATAGTTTAGAACTCTGAAGCTGAGTCATTAAATAATTTTTATTCAAGACGAGAAACAGATTCTTCGTGAAAGAGTTGAACTCCATAGAAAATCTCTAAACAGAAGACAAAGTGGAAATCAATGATTAGCTCAGTTATTAATCTCAAATTTTCTTATGAAGCATATTAACTTATCTTTCTTTTAATTTATTATGATTTATCTCTTTGAGGAAAGTGATAAATTATTCTCTAAATTAAGTAAATAGGGAATTCATGAGTTACAAAAATTAGTATAATTTGATTTAAATGATCATATTTATTAATTTAAGTCACAAGGATAAATAAATGAAATTTTAGTGGTTTGCCAAAAGAATTAAATAAAAGATATGATTCAGAAAGCCTTTTAGCAAATATAAGAAATATCATAATAGAAGAAAACCGTGAATTTATTTTGTAACTAGTCTATAAATAAACTTTTTATATTTTAGAGATAGAATTTGCTAATAAAATAAGTGTAAAGCTTAAAAATTAAAAAAAATTAAACTTTTAAGCATGGATTTTTACTATGGACAGAAATAAGAATAATCATATCTATATAAAAACCACTTTAATTAGGTAATTCATTTAAAATTCACTCTTCTATTGTGGCCTTATTCTTTATGTAAGAAGATTAAATTATTTCCTTAACTTAATACCTCTTGGTAAATGAGCCTTGAAACCCATTTATATTTTTATTTTTATT
Organism: Tetmemena sp. SeJ-2015; assembly: GCA_027382625.1. Classification (NCBI taxonomy): domain Eukaryota; phylum Ciliophora; class Spirotrichea; order Sporadotrichida; family Oxytrichidae; genus Tetmemena; species Tetmemena sp. SeJ-2015. Next base: position 10,715 of record JAJKFJ010022599.1, read on the forward strand.
TTAAAATTTCCTTGTTTTGAGAAAGGGTTTTGACATCTATGATTATTATTTTCTAAATAAAACTAGAGATATATTGAGTAAAATACTCTATAATAAAATGAGATTTGGACATTCCTCAAGCACAGGATATGATTCTTTTGATGGCCTTCATTTACAATAATATCGAGAGGGTGATTTCGATGAGTAACCTTGAGGGCTTAAGCTTATCAACTATAATCTTTCCTATTTAATAAATAAGCAGATAAACCTCTATAAAATAAGGGTTTATATTATATAATAGATACTAATCTAAAATATATTAAGACCATAAAAGCCCTTCACTATATTAAATTCAAGTCCGTATATATGATATTGACTAGTAGCCTTTTTATAGCTATCACAGCTAATCTTATCATTAATATGGCTTTAGAGTAACCTCATTCCTGACATAAGGTTCGATCAAAGAAACTGAAGTAGAATAAATCGTAGCTATCCCCGGAATCGCTCCCCGTGGTTGCTTCGCTGTCAACTGCTGATGGTGTTACCCATAGATCTCGCCTCCCGCTACAAGGATTAGGGGGTGGTGGGAACATCACTTGATTATCTTCCATGAGCAGCCCACCTCCCAGGGCTTCGGTGCATTTCCTTGCCTCTTTAAGACTCACCACAGCAAACCAACAGAAAGCCTTCAGGGAAGGGCGACCGTGCCTAGTGCGGTCGTTGCGTCCTGAATATTAACTTTCTAATTTAATAATTCCTATTTAATAAATAAGCACATAAACCCTCTTCTCGAAAATAAGGGCTTTTTTCGTATTCAGAGAGTACTATCCAGAAATTATGTAAGACCATATAAACATCTCTTAATTAAATTCACAGTCAGGGAACAAAGTTACTATAGTTTCATTTATTTTTATGAATTAATTTTATCCTTAATTTGGCTATAGAGTAACTATTCCCATAAGGAGTCTGAGAGGAGCAATTATCGAAGCACTCACAATAATGATCATGCGCCCATCCGTAAAAAAGACTCCAATAAAAGAGTAAGTTATATTTAAGTCCACATCTTTGAAAGTTAAACATTTATAGAAGGAGGAGGTGATGTTACTAAAATAAACATCTTTGATAAATTAAAATATGAGTGGCATACCTGGAAGCTACGCTCATTAAAAGTCTTTTAATCACCAGTTCAAGCACTTTAAAGTAAAAGAAGAAGAGGAAAGGTTCTACTAAGTTGAAGAAGGTGATTTAGACGCACTTAAAGAGCTCAATAAGTCTATCAAGGAGATGAATGAACAAGATAATTAACGCAGATAGTCACTAGTCAATGGACTAAGCAGTTAAAATCATGGGTCTGCTATGAATAATAACAACCATGTTTCTTCCATCAATAATATAGTCTAGAATATAATCAAAATCAATTAATGCTTACAAAAATAAATATGGGTTACAAAAATATGTCTTTTAAATATGAAGATTCATTCTTAATATGCAGCTTCTATATACTAAATTATAAAGGTTTATAAGATACTTATAGTACAGGATCGAATTGAATTGAGTAAATGGTATAAACGAAATGAACGACTGGACTTACCTCGAAATTTTCGCTGACTAGTTATAGTAGTAGTCATAGTAACGAGTCATCGAAAATTTAATCAACCTGGAACCGAATCACTGTTAGAATTCTACAATCACCCTAATGCCATTCGATTCTGTTCTATTAGTTGAGTTTTGGAATACCTCTCAGTATGAGGCTTTCACATACTCTCTCTATTTCATATTATAAATTAGGGCAGAACATTAAGCCGATAACTCTACTTTGAGCCCTTACAAAAATAAAATGCAACTGATTAAAATCTTAGTATTCAAAGCTGAATCGAATGGGTTAAAAATGACATGAATTTGGGACACTTCAACTAAACATATATGAAGCAATTTTCATCTATAATATTGAGGAGAACAACATATACGACTATATTCAGTATCAGCAATAGTTATAGCCAAACTAAGCTGTTCCCCCTCCTATGATATTAAACACTAAATCTGTTTCGGTTTAGCCTTAGAATAGAGCTACAGTTGAATAAACCAAGAAACTTTCTGGTTAAAAAAGAAGAGTATCTAATGTGCCCCCAGCTGGCCAAGGCACTATAGCTTCTCAGCAACCTCAAAACCCTGAGTAACTAAGAGAAATAAAACTCAAATAAATCAGAGATTAAACTAGTAATCCTTTCTTTGTAAGTAGCAACTTTAAGTAAGTGGGTCCTCCTATCGGAAATAGTCTTCAGAAAATAAACAACATGGGTAACGAGCCATTGCATAGAGTCGAGTCTTAATAAGATCTCATTGGGCCTGGTGGAGGAGGTAAAAGAAAGACGAGGAAAACTCTGAACAAAGACTAGTTCAAAGAGCCAGGAAGCAATATGGCTGTTAACCTAGTTGCTCAGTAAGCAAGAGATGGGTTTTAATAAAAGAGAGGGAGAGAACAGGCACCTCCAATTAATTCTAGAAGTGAAAACACCCGCCCAGTCAATAAGATTTTGCAAAGACGAAATACCAATCAGAACAGCAGTATGGACTCTGACCAGAAAAACAGGGACCTCAACAAGTCAGAGCCCTCAGTTGGCTCCCTGAATTCGTAAGTTATCTAATTTATAACCTTCTTTATAGCTGTCTGACTAATCAAGAAAGAAAATCTTCTAGAAAGCAGTTAGATCTTAAGGTGAGGTTTGGTAGAGAAATTGGTGAATATAGTGAGGAAGATGAAGAATTTAAGATTTAAAGAAATAAGCTGATTTTTAATGCTGGAGCTCCGAAACCGTAGCCAATTTAGGATATTTAAATACATATAACATTCAAACGTATCACTAAGACGATCAATATCAAGCCTTAAGATCCCCTGCTTTCAAACCCATACAACAAGTACTATTTATCAGATATTGATGAGAAATAAAAATTTCTGACTGAAATCGAATTCTGTAAAGCTCACTGTAAAAACTTCAAGGGTCAGGGTTTTGATAAAGCCAAGCTTTAGAAATTCTAGCAGATTCTGATGAAGAATGGCAAGCTTTAGTAGCAGATTATGGGTCAGAAAGACATAAATTAAATCAAATCTCAAATCAAAACTCTTGACCGAAGTAAGTCAATAACTGATTGGTCTCCATTTATATAAGTTTAGTAAAGATATACTATGAATAAATACTATTCTATATAATGTATGTTAGACTGAGAGAGGATAGCTAGGAGAATATATATTAATTTTATTATCAGTCTTTCTACGGTTTGCTTCTCATTTCTGGACAGAAAAAATTAATAATCTATTATAGAGACAATTGTGTTCGATTTAGAGAAGACTCTTGTGTAAGCATTTTATAAGGGTCAAATTAATGACTATGATGAGTTCACCCTGATTTCAATCTTTGGTAATTCGAAAGTGAAGGTTAGTATTTATGATTTGGTTAGCATTGATTAATGATAGATTAAATCGTTTTGGTGTTAAATTGATCTTGTAGCTGTATCTGAACTACAGGCCATTTATGAAAGAGATGCTGTAGGATTTGAAACAGGACTTTGAGATAATACTATTTGGGTCTAACTACCAGTATTTTGATAAGATTGTGGAGACACTCACAAAAGACGGGGAGCAATTGTTTGATCATGTGATAAAGAAGGACATGCTTTTCTACACTAAGAATATCGACTATTATATTCTAGATCTGAACATTCTGCTCGGATCCAGAGAACTGAAGGACATCATCGTAGTCTCCCACACTTGCGGCAGAAACATGCTCCACTACGCTAATGGAGTGCCAGTGAAGGAGTATCAAGGTAACAAGAAAGATCTTTCACTTTATTCTCTCACAAAGTACCTGAGGTCTTTTAAAGACGTAAGGGATGTGCGCACCAAGATCCAAGATGATTTTGGAATATGAATTAAAAACTAATCTATTCTATTTTCCTGTCATAATATTCTAATGTATAATTGCATATTTTCATCTCATAATCTATCCTTAGCAACTTAAATTTGTTCAGATTCTGAAGTTAAACTAAAATATATTTAAGTAATGGACGAATCAGATGCTGGTAATGAGCAAAATAACAATTTTGAATCGAGAGTTGTGTACCTTAAAAATGAAGTCAAAACTTTATCTTCACAAAGATATGAACTCTAGTAACTGCCATAGTAAAGTTTATGAAGAAACTTTCAATAACCTAAACAGATAATCAAATTAGGAAAGATAAGCCCTATAAAAGGAAAATACTCACTTAATCTCTCTAATTTTTAGAATAGCGGAGGATCAAATTTATTACCAAACAGGTAACAGAAGGATCACTCTTATTTTCCTACATAATATAGTTAATTAAGGTTGATATCCTAATTCAAATTTAAATTCATTCTTTATATTTTTAATTAATCTTGAGCTAAATAAAAATGAGGACATTCCCTAGTTTAATTTATATGCTTTGTCTTGAATTATAAAGATTAATTTAATGTTAATTGGCTTGTTAATTATCAAATATAAAGTACCTCTAATAGAAATTACTATATTTTTAAAATGATGTGATTTGCAGAATAATCAGCTCTTAATTAAGATTTATATAATTTTAAAGACCTGACTTACTACATAAGGAAAGACCCTTTAAAATCTCATAAATCTAAATTCATCAGCAAGTTTTAAATAAAAGCACCTATGCAGAGTAATCTTACAGAGTCCAATGAGTAGACTGCAGGTAAATACATTAACAACATCAATAACACTAACACTGATCTTAATAACAGTTATGGGATTACTAATTAAAGTCAAACAAATAATCAATTCGTAATTCCACATCTTCAACTTAGAAATCTTTCATTCTATTTTAATGGAGCATTGAAGGAAAACAAAGTAGTCAACAAACTCAATTTTTCGTTGCAAGGTCTTGAGCAAAATTACATGGATAATGGAGGCAGCTAGACCAATAAAAGCCAACATTCAAATGAAAATATCAAAAATTTACTTGAAAAGGAGATAACCAGATACTCAAATTTCCCAACTCATTACCAGCATTTTAATTTAATATAGGTATCATTTTATATTCAGTGAGGTCTGAAAAATTCCATATTTTTAAGAAACCAGCTCTACTTTAACTTGATGGTGCAGATCGCAAAAGTGTAAACCTGATTAACATAAAGCCTAATCATAGCAATAATAAATTCGAGGAGGAATAGTCCCCCAGAAAGAATGATTAGTATTTCTCTAGAGCTGAAAAAGATAGAAGAGTCCTCAAGACCTACAGAGCTTTAAAATTGCTAAATAGCTCCAGAGAGAAGGGAGAAGGAAAATCCTAATTCTAAGATTAATCTCCAGATTAAAGCAGATAAGAATCTACTACTAGCAGATTTTATGATGACTATTAGAAGTCGATTAAATCCTTAAACACAAGCAGAGTGATACAACCTTATTCAAATTTAGCGACAATCACTGACGAAACTAATTAACAGAACAATTTTAAGTCTCAATAAAACCTAAAAATGAAAATAGAGACTGGAGGTGATACTGATACCGACAATAATGAAAATTCAGCATTTTCAAGAAACTTCTCTAAAATGGAAAGTTAACAGCAGTCCTACTAAAATTCAATTTAAAAGCTTGAGTACTACTAAAGTTTAATGCTCTAGAGAAAGTAAACACCTTCAAGCACCTATAGATCAAATTTCAATCATAAAGGAGATGCTGATAGTGACTACCACTCTAAACACTAAAGCTCTCACATGAGCAACTTCTATTCATAAAATAGACCAATTAAAACAGTTAGAAGAGCAAGGAAAAATTAACACATTATAATTAGTGAGATGATGAAAGATCAAAGGATGGCTAGGCAGAAGTAATATGAAGATAAATAGTTGATTGATAGTTTAAGAGAGTTCACTGGCAGCCAAATAAACATAGAACCATAAATAAGAAGCGAATCTAACTTGAGATAGAATTCTTAGCAAAAGGTCGAAACTATAATAAAGATTTAATGATTTCTACATTGATTTTGAAATATATAACCTTGAAAGAGACATAGATAACTATTAAGCTAATTAGAAATACCTGAATATTATAACTTGCTGTTGTTACTGTTATTTTAAGAGGCTTAATTATATTTACGCTTCGTTTTTACTACACCTGAAGGCATCCACACTTTAGATTTTACCTTAAAAGATTGCAAAGGCTATAGTTGAATATTAAAATTGCTTGTATTCTTATAGTCACCTTCAGACGTTTCGATTGTATTTATTCTTACTGGAGATTGCTATTAAACTTAGTAATTATTTAGATATTGTTTCATTGCTGGAGGTCTTTTAATCTTATCTAAGTAAATACCAAACTTTGGTATTGGTTAATTTTTATAGGCATTTTTAGTGGTAACCTTTGGCGTTTTGTTTTTGACTTTGGATAATTTAATCTTCTCAGGGAGTGGATCTAAGTCTAAATTTTAAATTATTGTAGAGATGTTTTTGCCTCTTTAGCTTTGATAAGATAGAGAGTCAGCTGCTTAAAAAGAATAATAAATAGATAGACTTAGTTTTATGAATATTGTCTAGATCTGAGAGGTTTAGACTGTTGCTGAGTGTTATAAACTGTATTACGCATTTGCTAATTTTAACGTGGCATCTGTACTATTAGTGGTGCTGCGGTCTCAACAGTCAATCTCTTGACATAATCAAACTCGTGGTATCTAAGTTTACTCGAATCAAGTGTGCTCTCTTAGTTGAAGAATCTCCACATGGAAGAGCTCAGTTAAGAATTATCATTTTTTTAGAGCTTTTGGCTGTGATGAGACTTTTCTATCTTTGGTAAGTGAAAGCCAGAGCTATGACTCAGTGGCATCGACTAAATATCCTTAGAAGCTTCTTCTTGTCTTTAGAGTTCTAAAAGCCTCTGCTTTTCCTAGTCCAAGGCCATAATCATAGCTACGTAATCTTGCTTGGTTTTACCTTGATAACCTCCCAGCTAGTCATTGATTAGTTCCTGCATAAACTTAAATGCTGTTTCATCTGGAGGATCTTCTTTCTCTGCTTTCTTGAATTCTTTGTCAATGTAGTTTTAGTCATCCTCTGAGTTGTGATCGTAGTAACCTAAATACTCCTTCAGCTCTTACTTGAAGAACTCTTGAACTTTCCCTTAGTACTTTACTCTCACGTATTCAGTAAGTTACTCGAGTGTTTCCAAGTTCTCTTTGTAAATGTTATTTTCGAAAAATCCTGCTCGCTTAAAACCATCTGGAAAGATCATTATCCCAAGGCCTTGCTATATTCCTTTCTCCCAGTAGCCCTTATAAATTGATCCATCAATCCAATACATCTCACCATAGCCATCACGCTAGTCATCAACATAATTTCCTTTGTAGCGGTTTCCACTCACCCAATAGAACTCTCCATATCCGTTTTTCATGTCATCAATATATTCACCCTCAAAGCTATTGTTCACTTTCTGTCCCTCATCTATCTTCTTTTTCCATTTACCTTTTCCGTGCTTAAGGCCATCTCTAAACTCTCCAGCATATGAGTTCCCATTAGCCCATCTATACTAGCCGAATCCGTTAGGATTTCCATACTTGTACTAGCCTATGTATTGGTCACCATTTTTAAAGAAGTCAGAGCCGTTTCCATGTCTGAGGCAGGCTCTCCACTCGCCTTCGTATCTGTCTCCATTTTTCCACTGATGAACTCCGTAGCCATCAGCTTTGCTTTCTTTCCACTAGCCGATGTAAGAATCGCTTTCAGTACCTCTCCAGATACCGTATCCCTCTTTTAATCCTTCTAAAACATGTATATATATTTAACTTCTCTCCATTCTCCATCATAAACTTCTCCATGGACCCAAGTGAAAACTCCCTTGCCATGGGCTCGGCCGTTAACATATTCTCCTGCGTATATATTGCCATTTTAGAAGCGTTCATAGCCTGCGCCATGCCTTTTATCATCCTACCAGTCTCCTTCATAGCGTCTGCCATTGTTATAAAGCATAACTCCTTAGCCATTTCTCTTAGAAGACACAACTTCACCCATATAGCTTGAGTCCTTGTACTTCTTAATTGCAAAGTTCTCAGACTCTTTGAGTTCCTAAAAGTCAAACAAAGTGGACTCCATTGTATAGTTAAGGTTCTTTAGCCTTAATTTAAGTCGTTTGAGCATTTTTCAAATGAGTTTCAAGACTTTAACTAAAATCAAATGATGAGGAAAATATAATGTGGATGTTACAGGTTATGAGAATCATCTTAAGGCTTTTGCTCTTCAGCTGCAGCCACTTTCATTATGAAATTAATTATAATTTCAAAGAAATAATAAACTTATTATACATTTAAACTTAGTATGAATCTTAAACAAGGGTTTAATTAAATTCTGATCTGGTGAACGTGAAACCAGTATCAGACTTAGTTTATTATGAATCTGATTGGGAACTAGAAAGCGAAGAGAAAACAGAAAAGAATGTGGGATGCATCGATTTAAGTTAAAGAAGAAGGATAGAAATTTAAAGCTGAATAAATTAAGTTGTTATGAAAATTATCACATTTATATTTGACTCGTATCCTTTCCAAATGCTTAAAAGTTAAGTGGTCTATCTTTTTCATTTATTTCCCTTTGAGATGGGACTTGTTGGTTTACTCACTGAGAGTATGGGTTTGCGTTGAGAAGTCCAATTAGGAAACCTCCAGCAACGAGTCCTGCGAGGACAGTGAGGACGATAACCTGTCTGAGGAGCTTCTTCTTCTCTCTTTCAACAACTTGCTTGTACTCTGACTTGTCTACTCTTTCGCCTTCCATTTGCTCTTTCGTATCTAATCTCTTTAATATATTAATTATATCTCTCTCCCATTCAAACCATTCATTCAATTCATCGATTGAGAATAGTTAAATTAAATCTTAAAATACAATAAACTGATGGCAACACCGCAAACCATTCCATTAATTGTGATTAGTGTTTTACAGATAGACAAAGGCCCTGAGGAAAATACAAGAAGAGAAAGAAGATCTATATACAATTAACCAGCTGCTGATGATCCAGTGCTCTGCTACATTTACTTAGGAGAAAAAATTCAAGATGTGAGAGGCATTTCCAGAGAAGAAACTAGAATCAAGCTCACTAAGAATCCTTACAATTTAAATGATAAGATGTTGCTTATTTACTAATTTGGGAACTGACTACTCATTTGAGACAATTATGATTCAAGTAAAGTAAGGTAGTTCATTTACCTTGGGCTATATTAAACTTATGGTGTCTGCTATTCTCTTATCAGAAAGTAAGCACATGAAAACTTGGCTTCCACTTTTTACTGAAAAAGACCATAGTCCTCTTCAAATTGAGGACCTTTTCAACGGATCAGTTCATTAAAGTTAAAAAATATTCGTTGACATCAAAGTCCAAGAGGAGTTTACTCCTACTTCTAGAGTTCCAATAATTCAAGAAACTCAGCGATCTACTCAAAATGTATAAACAAGCCCTGAGAATATGCAAGCTAATTAAATAACTAGGAGGATAGTCTCCTAGATAAAATCAAGCTTAGACCCAATCTAAAACAAGGGATATTAAGAAATTTCAGAGCATATCACTCTTATTGAGGGAAGACCGATGTAGGAGGCCTAAAAAATAGTATAATAGTCTCTGGGTCAATAGATCTTTAGAAAGAAACCAAAAACTAGTTACACCTAATCTGCAAATCCCTCAAATTTAGTTAATTCCTAATGCGTCTTAGTAGACTCTTAACTTAACTTCCTCTCATAATTAACTTTTGCTGCCGGATCAAATAACCCTAAGGAATTAATTAGTGAGGAACTCTTAGAATAACTACCTCCTACTGTTGACATTTAAGGAGTTAAATAAGAACTCAACAAACTATTCAGAGGAGATGTGCTCAAACTTATAGACTCTTCACACAAAAAGTCATTAGGAAATGCAAAATTTAATTGCAGCTACAAAGAAGGTGGCAAGCTCAAATAACAGTGATGCTGTAGTTAATGAGCAGAGACAGGGCCTTCTTAATTAACTAGCCAAAGATACTAAGAGCTTATAACAGTTCATGCAGGACGAATCTGATTAAGTCGTGACTTTTGCAAAAGCAGCTTAAGACTGCAGATGATAGTGCAAAAAATTTTGCTAAAGAGTGAATAACTGAATGAGCTTAAGTCTGCAGTGGATCAAATTGAAAAACGATATAGACAAGATTCAGAGAGATCCCAATTAGGCCCTAGAAAATATCAAGAACAACTTTGAAGGAGGTATATAAAATGAACTAGATAAAGCTAAGGAATAGCTCAAGGATTTACTTGAAAGGACAAAGTTATATTCAAATGAAAAGTCACTATCCTCAGTAGTTTTAAAAGAAGCCGATTAAATTAAAGAGAACTATTTAACTTCTTTAGAAAGTTTGAAATAAAACATCTCTCTACTTTAAAGCAATCAAATAGAGTGTAATGAAAGAGCTAACTGATTTAGAAAAAGAACTTTAGTAATTATCAAGTGAAGATAGTAGATGAAGCAAAGAGTAGAGTTCAATAATCTTTAAATGAGCTTCATCTAAAAGTAAATTCTTGCTGACAGCAATCAGTATCCTCCTACTAAATCTAATACTCTGACTTAGTGAGGCAGCAAAGAATAGATCTAGATGTGTAGAAGATCCAATATTGACTCATAAAAATTTAAGAATAAGAGTCTCCAAGATTAGATTGACGAACTAAAAAGAAGACTTTAAGAATCTAAGTTACTACAGGAGTAGCTTTTGGAAAAGAAATAAAATGATGGGAGTTGCCTGCTTGAGTCTAAAGAAGTTCAATTTAACGTTGAAAGAATTAAATAAAATCTTGATGAGCTGAAGGAACATCTGCTCAAATTAAAAGAATAGTAGAATTAGTTCTAAGACAACTGCAGGAATTTAGATGAGCAGATAGCATAAGAAACTATTTCTGATTTTCTAAATCTTACAAAAGATACATCTCTAATTATTATATAAACTCTCAAAACTTTTATAAATAAATTAAGATGTTTTTCTCAATATAAATGAAAAGAGCGAGCTTTTGTCGACGAAGGAATCTCTGGAAGTGAACATCATTGAAAGCCTTGATTCTCTCACAGATCAAACTCAACTACTCCAGTATAGATAGCAAATAAATGTAAGCTTTTAAATATCTTTAAATTGAGTAGGATGAATTTAAGGAGCGTTTGAGTTAACTTCAAGACAAAGAGAAAGAGTTAAGGTTTGAACTCCAAACTATTTAAGAAAAGCAATACTCCATAGTAGATATCCAAACTAAGTCTAAAAATAAGCTTGAGAACCAAATTAATTTATTGTTTTATGAACCAGAAACAAAACTTTAGAGATTTTGATACTTTATTGAAGAGGCAGCAAGAAGACTTACTAGAGTAGAGGGCTTTTGAAAAAGAGAAACTAGATGAGCTGCTTAGTATTCGCACTAAGCAGGAGTTAGATGAGTTCATGAGAGATAAACTGTCTTTCATTAGGGAACTAGAAGCAGGACTACGAGGTAGAGACCATGAGATAGATACTCTTGAAATGATCCAGACCTAAAAAGACTCGATTATCTTAGATCTTGAAGAGCAAGCAGGAAAGTTCAAAGAAGTGATAAAGGAGGTTCACTTCGAGCAATAAAAGAATGATAAGGTTGCTAATGAGTTAGCTATTTTCTTGAAAAAGCACCCAAGCTTGAAGGTCGATATTGAAAAGCTAGGAGATGGTTATTATAAATTTGGAACTAGGAGAATCTATATCAAACTTATAAATAATCTCAAAAGTATTTTAAATGCATAAATATTTAACTAGACTCAAAGGACGAGAGAACTCTGATGGTGAGAGTTGCTCCTAAAGAGTACATCACTCTCAGTATGTTTATCATTGAAAATGAGGCTATTGAAGCACAAAAGTTAGGAATTGGAAAGGCACTATTGCAAAAACTCAAATGATAATGAATTTAATATGTTATAGATGTTTAAATATTCTATGATTTATTAAAATTCTTATAGTCTGATAATCATTCAACCTCATCGAAAATTTCCTCATACTCTTCTTCATTATGGTCTTGTTATCCTTTTATTTAGGGTGGTTCTGTTCCACTCATATCCATATGAGCGTCTCCACTTAAGATGGAGTTACGCTCTAGATATTAAATAAAAGATATTGTTTAGATTCATCTATTTATGAGGTATTAAATTAGCTTTTTGGAGCTTTAATTGTAGAGGTATTCTATTTACTCTATGATTTCTAAGTCTGTTATTTTGAAATAGCCTTGTTGGAAGATTACTTAGAAAGAACAGATTTATTTCGTTCTGACTTCACAACAGACTGAGACTGCTTAACTGCATTTACATTTATTGGACTTTATTTATTAGCTATTGGTTGCTCTCTGCCAGTTTAGATTTCATCTACAATATGATCACTCATATTATTCTCATCCTGAACTTTAGTCTGCTTTCGTTGAGTATTCATCTTGCTTGAGTTAATCTGATTAACTTCATCATCAATTGCATCTCCAATATCTTCATCGATTACAAAATCATCCTGCTCATATCCATCCTCAACTGGGTTTTAGTTTCTTAAACTTTCTATTTGATTTTAATCTTGTCTATTAGGAGAATGAATGGATTCGTCGTTAATGCGTTTCTAAGCTTCATCCATCTGTATGCTCAAATTTGGATTTTAGACTTTAGGAGTTAGCACCTAAATCGAAGACTTAAAAGATTATGGCTATTGATCAGCATTCTCTCTGACTGAATTGGTTTTAGCTTCACTCATATTTACCTTATCTTCTTTAGAATGCGAGTAGTAATTATTGAGTTTGGCCTCAACTGGCTTTGGAGAGGCCTTTTAGGATGACTTGAGAGGAGGTATGATTGCATTCTTGTTATTTGCTTTAGAAGTGCTGGATGCTGTCTAGCTGTTACTTTAAGGAGGACGATTTTAACTATAGGTGAGCACAGTTGGAGCCTACTGGTGGCTTGTTTTATCTAAGCTAACACATTTTTAGAACCATTGTTTTGAGAAACTTAAGGGCTCTACTTTGATTAGAGAGACTCCAATATCATCTTATTATTAGGCTTACGGCTTATCGAATTAGAATTCAAAGTCTTTGAAGGATCCTAATATTCTGCGAGTTCGGACTTTGCAATAAGTCTTTGCTTTGATCTTTGGCTCTTTGGAGTGTTTGCTTGTAACTAAGTCATCTGAGTTCTATTTGCCATAAATAAATCAATACTGTATAAAATCTGTTGTTTGAAGGAGGTTGGTCCACTCACTGAGGAATTGAGATTTTGATAAGTAGCCTTTGGAACGTTAAAGTAACTGGCTACAACGTTATTGTGATGAAGTTCATTATTTTCATCTAGTGATTAGTGAGTAAATCTCTAGCTTTACACATCTAAGCTGTTGTTACCACCTAGATAAGTATTTCTCCCTCCTACCAATGGATGCTCATCATTCTTGATCAGGAATACTTTTAGTTTAAAGAAAAGGAAGAATAGTTGAACGAGCCTCTTAAACCATTTTCCTTTTGCGCTCTAATATCTTCTCAACACTGAGGGACATCTTCTGTTCTTTTAGCTTCTTATACTTTAGCTGTTCTACATAATCGTAATGCATTTTTTTGGAGGAGAGTGAGGGATTCTTAGTTAACTATGCGTTCCATGATTTTCTGATTTTCAGTGTCTATTCTCTCTGCCTCCTTCTTTTTGACTTGATAGTTTAAGGGACTTAGTCTGATTCTGAGGAATCATCTGCAATAGATTTTGTTGTTTAACTTCGCACTAAAATAATTTACTTAAGAGATAAAATTTTTACTCTCCTTCCTTTTGAGATGTCAAGCAGTTTCTCAAGCAGTATTTAGTTACTTCGCTTTATCTCATTTATCTTCTCTATAACATAAATTCACTTTACCATTTCATAACTGAAAAATACTGCAAGTTTAATTTATATTACTTACCTGTTTCAGTGAATTCGTGTGATTTTAACTTGTTATTGGTCATTTGTGACTTTAAATGCTCGTAGGAAGTATCTGCGCCAACCTTCTTAATCTTGTTCTTTTCCAAATCCTTCTTTTATTCGTTGCAGTTTCCTCTGATGAATTTGATAAGACCTAAACGCAATCAAATTAATTCAACAACTCCATATTTAGAGGCGGATTATAGTAAAATTAAACATCCTTTATTCTTACTGAATTCGCTCAATGGTTTCATGAATGTTCTTATCCACATATCTGTAGTTAGAAATAGCTGGCTGCAAAATCTTTGAACTTTCCAGGAACTTCGACTGTTCAGTGTTGCCTCCTCCCAACTAACTTATTTTATCCATTCTTTCCCTACTCTCTCAATTATAATTTATTGAACAAATATTTATGCTGAGAAATTTGCTCCTGTATAAAAATCTTATTAAGATGATTTAGTTACGATATTAACTTAATCTTCTTGATTTGAGATTAAATTCGAAATATTTAAATGTCTAGTAAAAGCTCAAAAGAGGCATCAGCGGTTCCTGCCTACGAAAAACTTTAAAGACATAAAACCAAGCTGGCTTTAATCTTTCCTCATTCTATTAATTCTAAGACCCCAGTGTCAAGATAGACCAATTAGAAATAGAACTACCAAACTTCAATTCCTCAAGATCCACTTCTAAAATAGCCCAAAAAGTAAGGGAAGTAATTATCAGTTTTAATCAGAGGAGGAGGATTTTACTCAAAAGCATCTCCTAATTAACTTAAAAACAATAAGACAAGTTTCTTTGATCCAAGCTTAAACTCTTAAAGTACCAATATCATCTTTTAATTAAGAGGATTCTAAAAATGAGTAGAAATTTGATTTTAGAAGGGCTAAGGGTTTCTTCTATATGGTTCTCTCCGCAGTTATGAGTACTTGCATGAACCTTATAATAAAATATCAGACAACTTATACAAAATAAATGCCCTTTAAGCTGTTATGTTGAGAAGTATGTTTCTCGCAATTGGATCATACGCTCATCTAAAGCATGATTAAAAATCTTTAATAGATATCCCATCTGACTTTGGAAATACATTGCTATGAGAGGATTCTTTGGATTTCTATCGTCTACTATGATGTACCTTTCTCTTGATTACATACCTTTGTCATAAGGAGTTACTGTTTATTACACTTAGCCGATATTTGTAGCTTTTCGTGCTTTATTTTTCTTGGAGAGAGATTAGGAAAGCTTGAAATAGTTTCAGTATTCTCTGCTATGTTTGGTGTTGTGCTTTTAACTCAGCCTTCATGGATTTTACAGATATTTTCTGATTAATACTCCCTGAGTCTTAAAAGAGCACTACAAAGAATTCTGAGACTACCTTTTTGGGGTTACTTTGGCATTATCTGGAGCAGTAGCAGGGAGTATAGTATATGTATGTTGCAGAAAGATAGGAAAGGACTTGCATGTTTCAGTTCATTCATTTTACTTTGCAATGATGACTGGAATTGGTGGGTACACCCTGCACTACTTCACAAAATACGAGTTATATCCACTGGGAGCTTTTGATGCAGTGTTAACTATAGCATGCGGAACTTGTAGTTGGGTTTAGCAGGAAGCGATGAGCTTAGCTCTATAAATCGAGAAAGGAGGAAGAAGTGCTGCAGTTAATTACTTGATAGTGGTAAATGCTTTTCTAGCTGACATAATCCTATTTGGAGAAAGCGTAGACTTAACTGATATTATAGGAGCTCTATTCATAGTATTTTTCACATTCTTAAATGCCTTCATGAAATGCTTTGGAAAAGCAAAGTGAATCCTTTTCCTAACCAAACTATCAGGTTCTGTATCTACTGTAATATGTGATCATTCAATTATTTTCCTTTCATAATAAAGCTGGAAGCAGAATAAATAAGGAGACAGATCCCAGCAGTAGGAATTTTTTAGATGCAAGTGGTTGCCCACATCATTTGAAATATCCCTACAAACTATATTAAAAAAAATTTCCCATGGGATAAAAAGTAGTTTTCAAAACTAGTACAAATAAGTGCGGGTTTTTTTAAATTGATTTTTAAATTAAATTTTCCCCTAAATTTTACTTTACTTTACTTTTTATTTACTTCCCTTTCATAATTCTAATTTTTTTAAGAACTTATCTAAAAATTTTAATTAAGGATTTTGAGGAATCACAAAAAACTATAATGAAAGACAATAAAAATTTGAACAAATTTGTTCTCTTATAAAGAAAGAGCGAAGCTTCTTACCTTGATTAGAGAGACTAAGAGAGAAAATCTTCTGAACCAATAAATAATTAAAGAATAAGAGTTAAATTTAATGAGAACAGGAATTCTTACTCCAAAAGATACTAAAGAGTTCTTGACAATGATACCCCAAAAAATTATAAATAATTTTAAATAACAATAACTTATATGGCTCTGATAAATCAAGCACAGGCAATTATACATACACAAACAAATAAAGTAGAATTAATAAAAATACATTTAAAAGCAAAAAACTAGATTAGAAAAAATAATTCTAAAAAGATTATTTATAAATCCAGCATTTAATTTAAAGTTTAATGATTTTATTTAAATTATTAAATACTACAATCCTAGTTTAACTTATATATAAACGTACACAGCTACAAGCATCTAAGCTTATAATTCAAGTAACGACACCTATACACCTACAGATAAAAGCATGGATTTGAGTTTCATGATACCCTTATTTGTGTCTTGTGGTGTCATAATTCTCTTAATGATGACATGTTTGGTGTTCATAAAATGCCTAAGAGTTTATATAGCCAAGAAGAAGCTCCAAAATTAAATCAAAGATAAACTCCTTCATTAGATCTAGACTTTAAAAACGTACCAAAAGAGTTTATCAACTCAAGACTGGACATTAATTAGCCTAAGATAGGAAATTAGGGAATAGAAATGCAAAGCTTTGTGGCTGGGCAACCTGTAATGAATAATTTCTTTTAAGAAGTGCCTCGAAATAGAGATCCTCAAAATAGGCAAGACCTTACTCTTGATTAGCTAAATTAAATGAGATTATAGCAAGCTATTGAGAAGAGCATCAAGGAAAGTTAAGATCAACAAATGCCTAGGAATCCAGCTAGTAGGCACAGACAAACTAGGTCTTAGATGGATGCAAGCAACAATGGGAGCCTGCATTTTTAAGGAAACTAGTTCAATATCATCATTCAGCAGGAGTAGCAAGAGCTTTTAAATGCTTTAAGAACTGGAGCTTTTGGTTACTACGATAGAGTGCTTCCATTTAATAGGGATGAAATTTAAAACAACAGAAGATAAGACAGACTAGGAGAAGCTCATCCACTTATATCACTCGCTGGAGGATAAAGATCTTTGAACGACCTAGCAAATAGTTTAAGAGCAGCAGCTTAAATGTCGTACCTCCCAATTTTCCCATAAAGTCCTCATCGAAATAATTTTATTTAAATCGAAACTCTAATTATTAAGGATCAGATGTTATAGTGAGTGATATATCTCACACCGATAATGAAGAACCATCAGCACGACAAGAATAAGCGGTTGCTCCACTTAACTATAAAAGAAATATAGCTAAATTATAATTATGAATTTTATAGACAGGATTTGTAATGAAGCCAGTTTAATTGGAGCAACGTCAACGCAGGAAACTCAACAGACTTCTAGATAAGTATACCACTAAGGGATAATTTGACAAAGGATTTGCAGAATTTGATGAGAATGACTGCAGAGTTTGTCTGGAGGATTATGAAACAGATAAGACCATTAGAAAGATAAATAGGTGTGGGCACATATTGCACAGTCTTTGCCTAGAAAATTGGATTGCTAAAAGTATGAAGGATCCGAGGTGCCCCTTATGTAATCTAAATATTAAATTAGAGGAAGAGAACAATTGAACTGCTATAATTAGAATCGCTGTAAGTCTATATTTAATTTTGCTATAAATGGTTTATTGACTTATTTTTACTTTAATTATGTAAGTTGTCAGTGTTATCCGCAGTCGGAATGCTGCTCTCTTGGTTCTACACTCGCCTTTGGGTGTTCCCTCAAGTGATCTACGCGTGTTGCTTCAGTAAAGATATTTATAACGGAGCAGGCTTCGTAAGCGACAAATTCTTTGGTAGTTTGTTGTCAATTCTTTTCGTATTGCACGTTTACTGGTTTGGAGTGTTGCTAAAGAGCATTCAGAAGTTCATTAAAGTGGGGAAAGCAGAAGATTTGCAGCAAAGAGTTGTCAAAAAGAAACAGTGAAAACATTTAGACAGTCCAGAACAGTGCGCATAAACAATAACTGATAGTTAATTATCAGATTAGTCTCTCAGCTACATACGTATGCTCTAGCTTTTCCTTATTATTACTAAAACTTAAAATAAAATCAATTATAAATAAATATTGAATTTATTCCCTGAAGAAGTCAAAATTTAGCAATGAATTTGTACTTAATTTATAATAAAAGCTTAATGAAAAATATCAAAATAGACTAATAATTTTAAATTCCACAATCAATTTTGTAGCACTCTCTTGCTGATACCTTATTTGAGCACATTATATTTTATAATAACCTTTTTTATTTAATTTGTGTTTATATTTAGTAATAAGGATATTTTTAGACTTTAATTCTTTCTAGAAATTCCTGATATATTAAGTAAATTGCAAATTAAACAAGGATATAAATAAAATGCACACCATCAAATCCACCTAAGGTAAAAATGCATCAACCTTTAACTTTATTTTGTAGAGTTCAGTGGCTCTAAAAACATTCCAGTCTTCAATTAGCAATCACCTGATATTTTAAAATACATATTTTATTTAACGATAGGGTAGAGTTATTTGCAAATTTTAAATATAGTTTAGATCTCAGGCAGTAATAGATTGAGTTACTTAAACAACGAAAGTCCAAGTAATAATCTTAGATATTCTTGACTTGATTTAGATGGTGATGCGTACAACTTAAGATCTAGCTCTATGTAACCGCCTCAGTCAAATGGATTTACTAAAAACTATGCTCAGTTCTTTGGACTACACAGGTCATAGATTTCACCAGACATCTCACAGACTGCCAAAGATTTCAATTCAAGCTCATAGAATACTTTAACTCAAGCAGGCTAGATGAGTTTGAAAGGCACAAACAATAAATTAAGTGCCACGAAGGAAGACTAGAATTACAGGATAGGTACTAACTTGAGGAGAAACCCTGATTTCCAAGTTAATCTTAACAAGTTCTGGGGTCAGCAACCTTCGGAAGAATCTCAGTTGAAACGAAATGAGCAGTAGTTCTTCAGAATTGCATCGAAGAGACAAAATGGATAAGGAGTTTTCAAGAAGAATGCAAACTCTATCATAAATAATGAATAACGAAGGAGGAACTAGGATCTTATGGCTGAGAGTGCATTCTAGATGTCGCAATCAGTGGATACTTCTTCAGGTGCATTTAAGAAAGACATCAAGAAGTTTTATGGACCAAATAAAATTTACATAATATTTTATAATGGACTGCCTAGCACTCATTACCAAAGAAGTGGCGATAATTCTTCAGTTTTAGAAACGGTTCAAGAGCAACTTAGACCTCTCTAGGAGATGAGTCAAAAATAAATTCTTGATGAAACCTTTGAAAAAAATGCCAAGAACTTTTTTAATGCATACACTCCAAATCCACAATAAAAGTAGGCTCTCAAAAACTAGACGAAGGTGTTTGAAAAATATTTGAACCATCAAAATCATTAGGGTGGCAGTGTTGAAAGAAGAATTGATAGAAAGGAATTTTATTCCAAAACCAATTTTGGATTTTTTTTAAAAATTTTATAAGTTAAAAATGTTTTTTCTTTTTTTAGAAGGGGAAATTTTTAATTTAAGGAATTTTCCCTTCTTTGGTTCTTAGGATAAATCGGGAGCTCCTAAGGGATTTACCATTGGCAATTAGGCGAGCATGGGTGCATCAGGAATAGGTAATAATTTCCTGCAAAGACCTAAAGACTATACAAACTTTTACCTTAACAAAACGAAGATGACTTCTTTGGCTAAAGAAAGCTACGACCCTCTTCCTGGCTCAACTTATAACATCATAACTGGCCAAATGGTTAGAAAAGATTGATGATTTAATTTAAGTGATTGGTTGATTAATCTAACATTAGCTTTTCTATAATCACAAATTAAGAAATTAGATTAAATTCATTGCTATCTATTTGGTAAACTTTAAATATTTCTCCTATTTCCAGCAACTGTGTAGTTATAGCTGTATTCTCCTAAATTTTATTAACCGTTTTCTAGCAAATTCTGCTACTAGCCAGGTTACAAGTGCTGCTCAAATCCGTATACTTTATTGCCTGTATTATGGCGATACAGAAGTGTTTGGGGCATCTCCATGTTTGCTCGAGCTGTTTAGAGTTTCTGTTCTGGAATAAATGAATATAAATGGAATTTATTAGGGCAAACTGTTGATAGTCATATAGCTAGGCATTAACTTTTGATCAGTAGCTTTGAATACATTTTGCGACAAATTACTGCTTAGGTGAGGCTGTTAACTTTGATATTTTGATTAAATAGGATCATAAGAAACATTTCTTGCAGATTAAAAGGAAAGATGAGGATTGACAAAAGGCTAATGTTGGGTCTGATTAGTTATCATTTATTAGCTTACTGTCTGAAAGTGTTTACTTTGATTGCTTCTAGTTGTCAAAGGAATTTGCGAAAGAGATTAAGGACCTAAAGTGTTTTCGAAAGACATTCTAGTAGCAAGAGTGTTACTAAAAGCTTTATCTAAATACCTATCTTATGCCTCTTATCCATAAGCTTTCAATCCTGGAATTTTATGATGCAAATGCTCTTAGTCAACATTTTGATAAGCTTAAATATCAGCATCATTAACTCTTCGCTCATGCTCAGTCATAATTACATCTGCCTGTTTTATAGAATTTTTGGCTCTCATCTGTTCTTCAAGAGTTTTAGAATATTCTTATTGCTGTTACTTGGCCTGCTCTTTATGAACTTTCATTTACTACTCCTCTGCTTTTGCCTTTGCATTTATCAGCTAAGAATAGTACTAGTCATAGTCTTTTTCTGTCTATTTCAATTGATTTCTCACACCAACTTAATCTCTAAGTACCTAGCTTTAAACTCTTCTTGTTGTAAGTCTTTATTGCTATTCTTTGTGATCACGCTCAAGTTACTGCAAATACTTTTCCTGTTCATGCCTTTGATTTTCTTGATAATATTTCTCCTTTTCTTATTGAGTGAGGTTTCCATGATCTTGTAGGAATTTATCTAGATGATCCATTTATGCATTCGTACGAAGTTGCTTAGAGTTCATTAAATTCATGTAGCGTTGTCTATTTAAGTCCATAACCTCGCTCTACCATTAGCCATTTAAACTTCCATCCTTTTCCTCTGGCTTTTATTTAATCTTACTTTGATAGTCCAAGATGCTCCTATAGTTTTCCTATTCTCTCTTTTAATTAAGTTTATCCTCTTTATCTTTCTAAGCTAGTTATTGTGCTGCAGAATCTTAAACGCTTTTGAATCTTTAACTCTCAAGCACTCTCTGTTGATGATCTCGGTGAAGTTTATCTTTGTAGTCTCCCAAACTCAGTCCCTCGTTTTCCTTTCTAAGTATTTCATTCTTCTTTCTCTTTTCCTCTTGAGCTTACTAGAATTGGAGAAAACCCATCTTATCTTTAGCTATCATGTCTTCAGAAAGAGTTTGATCTTGATACTTTAAATTTGCTCTTAATTTTGGTTTCTGATGAAAGTCTGCATGTCTAGTTCGTTTCGATATTTAAGTTATCTCTCCTTGTTTCTTTACTAGTTATCCAGATCAATTTTCTTAGCTATCTCGTCTTGGTGCTATGCGACTGCAGCCCATTCATTGAAAACCTCTAAATATATCATGAAACTGTTTGCTTACTCTCTTTTTCCTTGATAGGAAGATGTCGTTTTCTTCTTTGGGACAGAGTAAGATTACGATCTGAATTAAACTGGCCATCCTATGAGTAACCGTTGCCTTAAAACTAATTATTTTGCAGATTCTAGTCAATCCTCTGCTAATTTCTAACCTCAATAAGGCTTTTGAATTCTTGCTGAATTTAGTCAAGAGGCTGGTTCTATCTCAACCTGCTTTCAGCCTGCTGTTCCACCAGTTATTCAATTTCAGATTTGAACTAAAAATAAATTTATCAATTCAAACAAATTACACTAGGTCCTAATTCAAACAGTAGGTTGTTCTTTAGTTTCTCTTTTCGCCTTAGATTTAGTACATCGTCTCTTCTAGCAGATTATAAATTGCCTTAAGGGAAATTTTAGGGAGAGGAATTTAATGATCTAGAGAAGTGATCATTCGGATTTTCAGCGTAGTAGTTAGCCTTAAATTAGTCGTACATTTTTATATCAACAATTAATTTTTTTCTTATCATTGTTACTAATCATGATGAATAGATGAAAAGTTCTAATTAAGAAATCCTGAAAATAAAGTTTGCTTGGGAATTAATTATTCAGGACTTATCGTTTCCTTTATTCATATACAAGCCAATAAGTCCAATAAATCCTCCTGATCCAAGGAATGTAACTAAAATAATATCTTATTATATGAAAGTAGAGAACATACTTCTAGCACCTCCTCTTGGATTGCAAAGCACTGCAGCCACTCCTCCACTGAAGAAGATACCACCAGCATTAACTCTTCCCATAACTATCTCGAGAGGGAGTTCTATGAGACTGATATATAATCCAAACTTGCTGAAGTGAAGAGCCTATCGCTTAAGGAAGCGCCCATATCCATGGAAGTGTTGCTTCAGTTATGATCTCGTTGACCTATTGTTGTCCTAAATTAAAATAAAATAGTCAACTACTTGTGCACTATTTGATTCAAAACTACTCATGAGCAGACCCATGGCTACTCCAAAACCTGCAGATGCTACTGTGATTAAAGCAACTTTAGCCATCATCTTTAAACTTGCTAAAACATTTAAAAAGATTTTTATATAGCTTCTCTGATCATGTTTTCTGTGAATGGTTCTCTTATGTTGAATGCAGGTTCAAGAAACAGTGAAGGATATTAATGGAATCCTGTTAAACTGCTGACAGACCTCTGACTGAACATTTTGTCTATCTCTTGGTACTTCTTCCTGTCTATTGACATTTTGATAATTATAATTTTACTACTTTAATTCACCGCAAGTTATATAACCTTTATTTACTCTTAAAGATGAGAGATAGTCATCCAAACCAATTAGAATGATGCACCTTAAATGTGATGATAATCAGGAAATGGGCAATAACTTGAAATAATTTGTATTAGGATACATTCTATCAAGTGGTGCCGCTAGTTTGATTAATTACAAATTATTTAGAATATTAAACGATGGAGATTCCTCCTTAATCGTAGCATTAACAACAGCTTTTGCAGTTCAAGTCAAAGAGAGACTCACTCAAATACAAAGTCTACAGCTAACTTGTAAACAATAAATCCTTGCCAAAGCTCATCATTGCTGATAATACAAAGAGCATTGATAAAAACGTAAATTTATAGAAAATTGCGAACTAGAAGGAAGCAGGCCAAGTATTTCCCTTAAGTGAAAAGTATTTGGAGCAGTCAACAGCTTCAAGATCAAATAATTTTCAATTGAGACCAACTTAGGGAAACATTCTTAACCACAGATCATAGTTAACAGTCCACAAACTTCTCAATTAAGTAAATGGTGCTACATAAGAGGAACCTCAAGAGAGCTCACAATATCAATTCCTAGATCCAAGCTAACCACTCTTAGCAATTTAATCAAAAGACCCTTATTGGTAGAACTTAGGGCAGGCGAGACATAATTTTCACAAAGTCTCGTTAAGTGGATCGATTAACCAGACTCCATTGAAGTATGATCAAACGCCTAAAGGACTATAATAACCTCATACAATTTACTAAAGCCAAAAGAATATCCCTCAACTCAATATCTAAAGTAACTAAATATCGCCATCTCCCTAGCCTTAATAAGTTATGACACCTTTAACTAGATTTATGCAACCTTCTTAACCAGCTGCTGTGTAGCAGTATTAGAATTCAGAATTTGTAGATGATAAGAAATCAGTTAAGGACTGGTTTAGGGATGGCATTGATGCTTATAGAAATAAACTTAAGCTCCAAAATAATAGGGCTTCAAGGCATATCATGTTCAGGAATTCAAACCCCTCTGGTCCATCTATCATTCAGGTTCCAAGTGAGTAATCTAACTTAACTCTCAACAACCTAACTGAGAACCAAATTATCTAACTGAATTAGAGAGGCAAGCTGAACTTAGATGAGCAGCTGTAGATAAGTTTAAAGCAGAAGTAGCTTCAATCGCAGTTAATATTCAATAGAAATATCCATATGAATAGCTAGTCACTTGAGAAATAGTAACCTTCTTTAAGAATGAGCTCTCTCAATAAAGTGCCTATAAGGTAGACTGTGCTATCACCTCTATCTTATAAGCCAGCTGCTACAGGTTTAAGCAGAGATAATACTCTGGGGGAGTTTGAGACTCCAATAGATACCATGAAAGTTACAAGAAAAGAGTTGGTTTAAAGATACGAATTTCAAAATCAATAGAGAAATGGAAACGGTCACCTATCTCACCATTTGAGTAACCCACTTTCTCTGTCAGAGTAGTCTGGCTTCACCTCAGGCAAGAAAATTTAATTAGAAGCTCTTGTAAAAGAACTGGTCACAAATGACTTACACAGAGAGCAAGCTCACAGAAGAGAGTAGAGTTTGATGATGAATGGCTAGAACCCAAATGCCAGAGAAAACAAGACTTTGTAAATAAGTAAGAAGATTGAGGACAAGATAAGAAGCATTTTGCAGATAGGTGACGCTAAGATTTCTATTCAAATTATTCCTACTAGTCAGACTGACGAGCAAAAGAATGCTAATCAAAATAAGCAACCTATCACTATCAAAATAAGGTCTGATGACTTTATAAGTCACAAAGTAATGGGAGATAGTGAGTATGATATTCCTATAAACGGAACTAGAATCTTACCTTCTAGACTATCGGATACTCGTTCACTTATATCTTAAAAATATCATTCAAGACAGAAGACTAGAGAGCTTTTAAAGGCAAATTCTTCAGATTAGCTAGATGCAGGTGTTGAGGAAAATGGAGATTATGAAGAGTGGAAAATTATTCAACAGAAGATGCAAAATGAAGACTCAATTAAGATAAATCTAAAGAAATCTAGAGATATCAAAGTGAGTCACAATAAGAATAGTTCCAACTAAATAAGTTCTCAAATACTTTCAAATTTAACGTAGCCCATGAATCTCTAAATTCAAAACCAAAGCTATGCAAGGTTCAAGGCTATTTTTAACATTGAAAATGAGGATTTAAAAGGAACTAGCACTGGTGCTTACGGTCCAGCAAAAATAAAAATTCTTCAAGTCTAAGATCCATCGATCGCAGACAGTTATTTAAAGCACCCAATAAATAGAGTTATCACTCTGATAAATAACTTTATCCAGAATATCATCAAGAATAAGAATTTAAATAGTCTACCCTAGGTTTATATCTAAAATGAGTTTAAGCGGTTTGGACTTCAACTCCCAAAAAATGCAAATGTCAACGGACTCTTCATTAGATCTAAGGAATTTCTCAACTCTGCCAAGTAGCAACTATATAATCTATTGTTCATGATAATTAACTAAGAGAATGAGTTCAACTAAAGAATCTATCAAGACCAGCTAAACTCAGCATAAAACCTAAAATACTATATAGGAAAAGGTAACAATGGATACTTGGTTAAGCTTCTTTTTAAGCAAAGAGTTATAAACTGGGTATAAATACCCAAGAAAAAGGGACTTGAAGAATCAACACTTGAAAATGTTAATTTCATCTGGACTTAGATTAAGAGATAGCACATCATGAACTGCTTTGAAAAGAATGAAAAAGACAAAGTGGATGAGCAAAATGCGGGCACTCTTTGTACAGTTAATTAGAATGACATATCAAAAGGCAAGATAGATTTCTCAACTAGAAGCTTTTCTGCTGATGTGATGACAAAGTCTAGCGATACTGAGAGTATCATTCAAAGTGGATAATTCGAAGTCAAGGGAACTGTTTCTAAATTCGATTAGTAAACTATTGCCGAAAAGACTAATCAATAAAGTCAACAAATACCGACTTTAAGAATTTACGGAAAATTAGAGAATAACTACCACTTAGCTAATAAGAAAGCTTTATTCATGAATATGAAGAACTATTACGAGGCTCTTGAGCTAAATCCCTTCGACGCAATTCCTCTAACTTTTCATATCAAAGATGGTGTGAACGATCCAGTATACTATCAATTTAAACGCAGCTTTGAAGAGTTTTCAAAGTTGCCCCAGTATAAGAATGTTTGGATCATTAAACCAGGTGAGAACACCAACAGAGGAAATGGTATACAAGTTTCAAATAGACTAAACGAAATAACTCACATCATCACAACTATGATAATTTTATTTAGACTAGCTCCTCAGATTAATGCTACTCCACTTTCATAGTTCAGAAGTACATAGAGCGTCCTTTGCTTATTAAAAAGAGAAAGTTTGATATTCGATGCTATGGATTGTTCACTTCAGTGAATGGCCATCAGAAAGGCTACTTCTATAACGACGGATATATCAGAACTAGCTGCAAGGAGTACAATATGAACAATCTTGCAAATAAATTTGTCCATCTAACAAATGACGCAGTTCAAAAGCGGTGCGATGACTATGGAAAATTTGAAAATGGAAACAAGCCTTTATAATTATTTTGAGCTTTCATTTAAAGAGTTCCAGAAGTACTTGGATCAGAACTTTTAAGAGCTAAGCATAGACTTTCAGAGAGATCTATTCTCGTAAATTAAAGTAAAAAAATCATTGATATAAATGTCTTATAGAAACTAATGCAAGATTCATTCAGAGCAGTGTATTCTAAGTTGGATCCTTTGAAGCGTCTTCATGGATTTGAAATATTTGGATATGACTTCATGATTGATGAGGACTTCAAAATCTACCTAATAGAAGTAAACACCAATCCTTGCTTGGAGACTTCTTGCCCTTTACTAGCTAGAATAATCTCAGAGGTATTTATTAAATTATTCGAGCTAATAAAATTTAGATGGTTGACAACTCTCTGAGGATATCATTTGATCCTATATTCCTAAATTACTAGAACTAAAACCAGAACTCCACGAGCATGCTTGGTCAAACTTCTCCGGAAGGCAAAAACCAGAACTCTAATAATCTTCTTTTCGGAGGAGGAATAAATAAGAACAAGAACTCTCAAATGCAAATTGACCTAAGCATACCAGTTATCAAGTACGAACTAGTTTTTGACGAGAAGTTAGACGGACAGTGGCTAGTAAATAACGTACTTTCAAAGATTAAGGACAACGAGGTCATGATAGTAGAGGAAGATGAGGATGAGGATGAGGAAGAGTTGCAAGAAGACGCAGACCCTGATGAAGAGGAAGAAGAGTGAAAGCAAAAATATTGTAGAAGTACTAATCAAAATTAATTTGATGATTCAATTAATTCAACTGATAAGTCCCATTTATAAGATGAACTTCTATATTAAAATTTGTAACTTTTTGTTGAATTTTAGTATTCCTTATAAAAATTTCCTCATTGCTACTTTTGTTTGAGTTCATCGAGCTTGAAGTTGAATACTTGGATTCTAGCATCGTAGAACTGTCTCTGGTGCTCCTTTAGAGCAATTACCCACTGGTCTTTTTCAGTTTAAGTATGGGCAGCTAGTAACAGCTCTTTACAAATTTCTTTACGATCGAAAATAATCTTGAAAGCAAATTTCCTCTTTGCAACTTTTTCGTCCACGTCTTTGATTTGGAAATCGTTGAGAGGATAAAACTTTCTAGGATCTAGATCGCCTTTCTTGTAGGTATTAAAATAGACCATGCCTGCGTTAGTTAGCACACAGAATTTCTCTGTCCATCCTTTGAATATTTTCTAGGTCTTCTTCATGATGAGCCCTGTTCTTACACATCTCAAGTAGATATTGTCAGCCACTCTTTGGGTGAAACCTTTATCTAGCTTTGTGAGTAAGTTCTTGAGATCTTCATACTGCTTTTGATAACGATCAACCTCCTTGTAGCTCTGGCGATAAGTCTACTCGAAAAAGTTTTCAGGAGGAAGCTCATCTGAAACTGTAGCGTCACTCTCTCCATTACCATGCGCTCCATCTCCATCCTTTGACTCTTCTAAGTCATGGAATACTTAAAAAGATATAAATTGACTTGTTTCTAGAGCTTTGCTTCTAAGAAATTGAATTCCTCTTTGATTAAGATTGAGTTAGAATAGTAAACTCTAAAGCGAGGGAGATCTTGCTGTTCGAATAGAGCAATTAACTATGTGAGAAAGTCTGTTCTATAAGGCCCTAACTCCAAAAGTAGGTCAGGGTGGTCGAAAGTGTGTATTGCAAGAACTTGATGCTAATCAACTGACAGAATAATAGACTCTATAGTCTTTATGCTTATACTCTGCTGCAGATCTAGTTTCTAATTCAAGACATACAAGTTCTACTGAGTTAGAATAAGTGCTACCTCCTACTTCTTTGTCTTGGAATTCACTCTATAGATGTCTTGCCCTTTTGCTTCAAATGCGATATTTAGCTTAAAATCTTCCAAACTCTTAGTCGAATCAAGAGATTTCAAGATCACAAGCAACTCAGAGTCAGAGAGCCTCTAAGCCACTTGGTAAATATCAGATGGGCTAAATAGATAGCGAGCATTAAATAGTCTTTACCCACCACCTTAAATGACATTCTCTTCCAGAATCTTTTGCATCTAGTTTAGATTTAGCTGATTAAGCTTGCTAAGTTTTTGTTCAGTTGTTTCTTCTTCGAGCTAAAATTATAATACAAACTCTTTAGATTCCTCCTAGAGTTCTACATGAGAACTCAATTCAATCTAACTGAGTTGCTTTTATAAATGCTGCTGAGTCTCTAGCATCTTCTAGTCAACCATAGATTAACTCTTCTAAAGTTCAGCTTCTACCAAGTCAAGTTGGCTCTCTAATGCTTTTTGCTAGGCTGCAGGCCCATTAAATACATTCTTCAGAGTGGAGACGCTTGTTGACTACTCAAGTACTACCTCACTGCGCGAACTCATAAGTCCCTCGTCGTCATCACCTTATCTCACCTATTCAACTGATTCTTAAGCCTTAGTTTCTTCATTTAAGGATATATCTGCTTGCCCCATTTTTTTAAGCTGCACTTCTTTGAGGCCGACATATTCCTATTGACTCTTCTCGATAAGTTTAGTGAGTATTGATCCATCTACGTTGCTCTT
Organism: Tetmemena sp. SeJ-2015; assembly: GCA_027382625.1. Taxonomy (NCBI): domain Eukaryota; phylum Ciliophora; class Spirotrichea; order Sporadotrichida; family Oxytrichidae; genus Tetmemena; species Tetmemena sp. SeJ-2015. The sequence continues at coordinate 39,937 of JAJKFJ010022599.1, forward strand.
TGAACCCTTGTTTATTCTCTTATAGATGTCGTTCTCCTTCTTGATTCTTTCTAACTCCTGCTTCAAGGTTTCAATTAAACTTAGTTGACGGTCATTTTAGTTCTTAAACTCCTCTAGTACTGCCTTGCTATCCTTTGCAGTCTCAATTAGATTGTTTTAAAGATCATGCTGCAGCTTTTCATACTTAAGCTTATACTCTAAGAGCTCCTTGTTTTGGGATCTGAGTTGGGAGTTCTCTGACTGTACTATTGAATAGTTTACTTAAATGGTCTCCACTGCAGAGACTTCTCTTCTTGTTAGATGTTTGAAATTCCCTGTGACTAATCCTTGCTTGGCAGAGCGTAGTAGCTCTGAAATTATGTTTAGATTAGTTACGTCATCAAATTGCTCCTGAGATGAGCTGACTGGCGCTGTCACAGATTAGGGCACAGACGATTCTGCGAGTTCTTGCTCTTTAGAGTAGTCTTTTAGACTGAGTGTATACTCGTAAAGATTCTGCTAACCTACTAAGTAACTGTTGCCAGTCACAAATTAAAGCAATTTCTTCTCTAGCATGGTAACTCCGTTTGAAAACTCTTGAATATCTATGGTTTCACTTTAAAATATGCATTTCATAATTTCTCCACCTTTGTGGTTTTGAAGGATTTAGCCAAGCAATATAGCAACCGAAGGATCTTTGTTTTAAGCGGCTGCGTCTAATAAATCTCCGATGATGCACACCTTAGCTCCCTAAGACACCTGGAAGAACACTTGTCTTAAGTTGGAGATGTGAGAAGCTTTCACTCTCTCCCCCTATAAATAGTCTCAACACATATGCAGATACATACCTGAGTCAGCTGATCGATGACGCCGTTATCTAAGTCATATAAAAAGGGATTTATAAACTCATTAAAGCTGACCACTCCATCTCTATCACAATCTAGCAAATCGAAATAAGCTGCAGAGTTCTCCTGCAAAAGAGCAGAATTGAAGTTTTCGATTTAGCTTAAAACTAAAATCATGAACACTACTCAACTCTTACCCTCAAGCAATTACTATTGGTTCAATTTGTTTCCTCTTTTGTGAAACTCTTCCTTTAGCTGTTTTAGAGCTGCTTCCATAATCTTTTATTTTGATTAAATTAGCCTTTCAATCTTATGGAATAACCGCATATTCTAAAAACAATAAAAGTCTTGAGAGCAAATTATAGTTATAAATAGTTTCTCAGTAATATCCTCCTTATCTTATGGTTTAGCTCATGTTTGTGTTGCCTTGAGTTTAAGCTCTAGAGAGCATATTAGCAATACTTTGGTCTGCAGCTGACTGTCCAAGTGCTCCACTCTTAGATTTATTAAGTAGTTCTTAAGCAACTATCAAACTGATCTCCTGAATTAAAGGATTATCAGCAAGGACCTTAGTCTCGTAGTTTAGCTCTCCCACTCCTTTATTAAGACTGCTCTCATAAGTCTTAGCTAACTCTTCCCTAGCTACTACCTCCACTCTAATCTTTTCTTAGAGTTGGGCCATGTATAGCTTCAGTGCTTCAACATTTTAGTCCCACTGAACTAATCTCTCTGATTTAACCTTGCGCTCATATTTCTTAGCCTCTTCATCAATTCTCTCTTTAAACCACTGATGGCTTACTCCTCTCCAGGAGCCGAACAGTAATCGAAGGTGACGGCGGTACATATAATTCTTAGAGTATATCTTAAGTCGCTTCTGTCTTATTTCAATTGCTTTGTAGTAACCATAGCCTGTAAAGCTACTCTCTTAAGGAATGTATTATACTTTTGACAGAGAATACGTTCAGTCAAGGCAGTAACGCTCTACAGCTTTTATTGCTTTGAGATAATATCACTCTCCTTCTTTGCTATGAGGTGTTCTACTTCCTCAACATATGTCTGCTTCTAAGTTTAATTTTAGTTGAAATTTTCCTCGTACTCTCCTATGTAAACAGAGCGAAGTTAAGTATACTCTGCCACTAACTACTCCTTGAATTCTCTAAAGAGCTTGTCATAAACTTTCTTAAAGTTTGCAATATGGTGTGCATCATTTGCAAGCTGCACTTTCTCCTTTATTGTGATGAGTTGAGAGATGCGAGAATTCTAAAGATCCTTCTATTAGTCTGGGATAGTGAGCGAAGATTTGGGGTGATTGGAAACAAAGCGACCGCCACCACCACCGTGCTTGAGTTTCAGCATTTGAAGGGAGTGGCCAATATGCTCTGACATGATGTCTTAAGAGTCAATGATCGTGCCAGGAGGAGTGGTGCGACGTTCTCTTTCAGATTCAATGTCCTCTTCTGAAATGCGCCCTCCATAGTAGTAGAAGTTAGGCTACTAGCGATCACTGAACTCTACTTGCAAGCTGTAAACTTAATTGTCGCTGCGACGTCCTGAAAAATTGGAAACAAAGGGATAGAATTACCATCATCGGAGAAGGAAGAGTTAATTCTCGACATTATGAATGCTGTTGATTCTTAGCAGAGATGTTACAGTTAAAAATTATATTTAATTCAGATAATTCAAAATTATAAATTGAAATTACTAAACTCTATACATCACATTTAAACTAAAACTATTATTCTTTTTGAGTGGTAAGTCAATCTTCTCCCTTGAAAGTTTTAAGACCAAAGCAAGGGTAGAAATTTCTGCTCATTTTCATGACAAGCTTGGTATCCCTTTCTAAATGACTTAACCTAAAGTATCTCTCGTTATCTTTACTTATGCTTTGTATTAAGCTGTATTTTATGAAGTTATCTTGCTAGCTCCTCGAGTAAAGAGACGACTTCAAGAAGTCTAAGGGGCCGGAGTTCGATCTGGAAAATTGAAAGAGTTTTTGACACAATTAGAGCTTTTGAAATAGCAAAATTATAAGAACACTATTTATTTAATAAAAAGCATGTGTCTATGGGCTTTCTTTTGTTTCCTTTTCTCAAGAATATTATGTCTCAGCATCTGAATAGGACTCTCAGAATTATATTGCTAACGGGAAGGTATATATATTTTAGGAGAGTCAATTTCTTCATCCTTAATTTCAAAATCTTAATTGCTAGCATCTAAAGTTAAACCTTCCAAGAATGATATTAATTGAGTTTGAGGTCCTTCTATTTCTTTCAAATTAAAGCCCTAAAGAGTTGATTCTTCTCCCTCAAAAGCTTCGAAGTGCTTTTAAAGTTGAAGTTTTATTTCTTCAAATGTAATTTTGCTCTGAGTTTAGAGAGTTTTAATATCCTTTTCCAGTTTATCTAAAAGGTTTTAGTTTGTTGCAGTTTCAAACGTAGATTTGTTGAATAAAGTTTCTGCTTGTTAGTTTTTTGCCTATGTTAAATTGAATTCTAAAGACACTTCAGTACTTTACTATCCCTCACATCTGAATATATTATCATTAGTTTCTTCAATTTAGGATTAGAATGAATTCTAAATCATTAGATTTTTGTACTTCTTTCTTCTAACTCTTTTCTTTTTAATGGAATGAGACCACTCGAACATTTCATTCAGTGTTTAAGATTTTATTTTTTCACTGTCTTAATCTGGCGGAACTTATTAATTTTATGCTTCACAGCTCCTTCTCTAACCTTTTTCTATATTTTTTTGCGTTTGTATCATAATCTATTAGTCTTGAGCTTCTTCTTATTAGAATTAGATTCTCTTTTTTGTTTATTAAGTAGTTGTTTATCGAATCTCCTCTTGTTCAATATTTATAGTTTCGTATTCAAGACTGATATGGTCTCTCTTGCTTTTGACACTTGTTTTTTATCTTTTGACTTAAGGTCCTGTTGTCATGTTGTCAAATAGTGAGGAGCCTATGACTTCAAATTCTTCAGAGTAGTTTGGTTGCAAATTTATAGTTTCTGGAACCATACGCTTCATAAGCACCGTTTTATGTTTACTGCACTTATTCTTTCCTGCCTCTCGTACTTCCTCGCTCAGTAAATGTTAAGCCATCATCTTCTAAAGTAAACTGTTCCCAAGAATTCAAATGAAAATCAATAATTGTATGCTGTTTATCAAATGCTTGTGCTGTTAATGCTGAGAAAACCTGTAGGCAAGATCGTTCTAATTCATAAAAGTATCTTGCTGGTTATTTAAGACACTTATTCACTCATAAGGGGCAGAAGTGAAGCTTGCTTGAAAGTCTTAACCCATTTACAAAATTGGAGGAGGATAAGCAAGCATACTGATTTACCTTTGATTTCTCATTTCAAACTATTCTTTTTCATTATGATGATGGTGGTGGTGATGCTTATGATTCTTTTTCTTTTATTTTCTGTTCATTGTTTTAATCATTTGAGTAACCTTCAAAGAAGCTTTTAAATAAGTTTTAGTGTGCAATTTTATCTTCCTTGAATACTCTACAAATTTGAATGTACATATATCATTATGATAAGAAGAAGTTTTTATTTAAATAGTAGAGCAGATTCATGGATCTTTAGATGCTATATTTAATCAAGATTTAACTTTATTACTATAAAAAGCTTAATTACCAATTTTAGAACAGATGTCCTAACAAACAGAAAAGCAACAACAGTGGCCTCAATCCACAGAGACTAAGCCTCAGAAGCAAGGCCAACAAACTCAGAGTGTCTCTGAAAAAGAAAAGTCAAAGATGGCAGCTATGGAGGAGACTAAACAACAACCAAGAAAGCCTAATCAACCAAAAGAGTAGCAATAAGAGCAGAAGCAAAGGAGAGAACACGTTACTGTTCAGCAAAGAGAAGAGACCAAGGCTCAAAGAAAAGAGAAGATGAAAACTAGAGAACAAAGATAGCAAGCAAGAGATACTAAAAGAGAAAGAATCTCAACTCCTGTTTCTCTCTACGAACTGGAGACTTGTGTGCTTCCTGTTCCAATTTTGAGGGCTTGGAAGATTCTCTGCCACTTTACAAATAATATTTTAGATTACACCTCAATAATTTTAATTATAAGCTCTAAGATATAATCCCTAGTTATGTAGCAAAATCAGAATTCACCTCAGGTGAGCCAGGCAAGATTGACTCTATTGTGAGAGTTGAATTCAAAGATGGAGCAGTCTGGGAATTGAGAATAGTTGAAGTGAGTGAGTTGAAGCGCTCTCTTGCTTGGGAGGTCTTGACTACTGAGCCTGCTCACCAAGCCTCTAGTATTTAAGGAACTATAGTTTTGAAACCCATAACATATGGAGAGGACCAAACCTTTGTGGAGTGGGTGACTGAGTTTTCAAATGACGCTGACATCGAAGTAATTGAAGATTAGAGATTCAAAAAGTTCGATTTCTTCGAAGATGCTCTTAAGGCACTCAAGAACATTACTATTTGAGCAATACCCAGAAAAGTTCGATGTGACATAATGAATCCTTAATCAATTAGATTTACCCTTATTCTTATGTTAAAAGTTTATATGGGAAAATACTGCCATTAATATTTGAAAATTTAGAAACAATTATACAGCTGGTAATCTCAGATAAAGAGATATCATTGATTTTGCTTCTTATCCTCCTCTTCCTTTTTCTTTTATTCCTCACTTTAGGCGTTGTTGCCACCTCCTCCGATTTGATTGATAAGATCATCCAGGTTTTAGCCATCCAGATCTAGGTTAAGGTCCTTAACTAATTCGCCCACGAAATCGTTATTGATTAAATCTGCAAATTGTGATTAAGCATTAGGCTGGGGAGGTTGCTGAGTATCACCTCCAGCAGTAGCGTTTGCGGCCTCCTGCATAGAGAGCATCATAGCTTGTCTAAGGATTTCTTCCTCATCATCCATGTTCTCATCGTCCATGTCATTTGCTGCAGCAGGTTATTAGGGAGGAACTTGAGCTGCGCCAGCGCCTTCAATTCCAACAGCTGGTTAACTTGCAGGAGCAATGTCTGATGGGTTGACCTATCTAGCTCTCTCTTCTTCAAGTGAAATTCTAAGAGCCATTGCAAGCTCGGGGTCGAGGTTAGGATCGATACCTCCGAATTCAGCGAACTGGGAAGGAGCTCCTCCAATTCCTGCGCCACTTCCTCCCGCTGCAGCAGCTCCAGCACCAGCTACTCCTGCACCAGCATCCATATCCTCATTGATGATTGGAGAGGCAATGAGAACATCAGTAATCATAGCAACTCCTAGAGGTACATCGAGGAAGTGGCAGTTGTGGTTGTTATCAGCTGATCTGATAAGAGCTTAAAGCTTGGGTACATTTTCAGGGTGTGCGAAGTTAATGACATCGAGGGCAACATTGTTTCTCTTCATCCTAATTCCGAGTTCCTCAAACTGCTCTTCCTCTTCCTTCAAGGGACTAAGATTCAAGTTAAGAGAAAGTGTTTTATTACTGGCCAATGAAGAGAATGATCCTCTGGCGCTGAGACTTGTTCTGTCTGTGCTTAAGACTGAGTTAGGAGATCTTGACTGCGTTGAAGAAATCAGCTTGACCATCTAACACAAAAATTGGTTAACAATCTTAATGTAAAAAGTAAAATCGCTTGCTTAAAAAGTTCTAATTAAAAAATGTCTTACTAATTTCAATTTGGTTGATTGCGTTCAAGAGAAGTCCAATATCGTTTGTCTGAGTGAGCTTGATATCAACTCTATTAGGAATTTTGAGCTTATTTGAAATGGTACCTTCTACCAGAATAGGCCATGATGCCAAGGGTATTTTCAGGATTTTGTTGAGTCTTAGCCTCACAAATGATGTTGGCAGCATCAATTTGACTGTCCCATCTTGAGGGAGCGAAGTCTCCATTCCTGCTCCACTCTGAGTTGTCTAAGCTAATAGCAAAATTTATTAAATGCTCTTCAGTGGGTTTATAAATTGGATTGAGATCTACTTACCAAACTACTACAGCTTCAAGTACCATTTTGACAAAGTTAATTGTTTTAGATTATTTTAAATTCGTATATTATCTCCCTTTTATTCATCTCAATGAAATTGTTTTTTTGTCATTCAATGTTTAATATAAAACAATATAAAATTATAAAATATAATATTTATACTTTGCTATATATGAACTAGTACCTATCTTTAATTTGAGTATAGAAATAAAAATATACTGTATCACTTTGATTATTTTAGAGTTGCTTTAAAAACTAACTCTAATTATAAAGATAGGTTTGCAAGGAAAAATATCCATATCCAAAAATTAATTTAAGAAATATGGAAGAGAGTAAAAGATCCAGTTATGAAGAAGAAATATCTCATTCTTATGAGAGTTTATTAAACTGTGCCTTCTGTGAACTCAGATTTATTAATAAAGTCATTATTAAAATTTTGATTTTTATTTATAATTATTTAAGCTATAACTTGTAAAACAAGAATCCTAGATAGATGCCTTGTGGAGATGTTATCTGCGAAGAGTGTTTATATGAAAACAACAAGCTTGCAGAGAGTGAAAACTCACAGACCTTTTGCTGTAAAGCTGAAGACTGCTAGAGCTAGATTAAATGCAGTTTAGATTATGCGAACCCAAAGAAGATAATAAGAAAGCTCAAGGAAGAAGATTAAGATCAAGTGCTCGTAAGCTGCTGCAACCATGAACTCAGGATTGGAAAGTATTTCTGCACCTAATGCGATGAAGTAGTATGTGAAGATTGCTTTTGAGAAAAAGGTCATATAAACCATAAGTTAGGGGATGGAAACAGATTTTGCATGAAATACTTTTCAAAGTTCTCTTAAACAATGAGGAGATTTCTAACAGCCGAAATCTATATAATGAATTTTATAATTTAATCGAGACAATTAGTTCACTTTGTTAGCAATTTAAATCTCTCGAAGATGGAGATGAAAGAATCTTCGGCAAAGAATACAAAGCCTTAGTTTAAAAATGTTGAGATATCCTAGAGGGGAAACCCTAATGCCCAGATACATTCTCGCTTTTGTATGACAGCTACATTGACAAACCAGATTATGCGAGCCATGGAATATCTTCAAACGCTATTCTAGATTAAGTTCTTCCCTAATTTAGGCAAAATTCAGATTAGAGTTTGGAATACTTAAAAAGTTTTTAGAGTTTATAAATGCATTATAATTAATTATCAAAATTAAGGTTATAGTAACAGCAGAAGTAACATAGCATCACCTTTCAAAGCTAAAGTAATTATTTTCTCAGCATAAAAACTTAAAATTTATCCATAAATACCGTTCCACTAATAGCAACAAAGAGGGTGAACTATAGAATTACAATTATTTTAAATTAATTTTTAAATTGAATGCAATTTCTAAATGTAGCAATGTATACAATAATTATATACCTTTCTTGAGAATAAAATTTTTATTATTTTATATCTCTTACCAAAAATTTTTGTTTCTTTTTTTAGTATAATAATTAACGTAAGATTGCAAAATTTAAAATATTTTAAAAATGATAATCGTTTTTTTTTATAAGCATCAGAAAATACTTTTGATCGAATTTATTTAGTTATTTAAAAAGGATCAAGGATGCGATATTTCACAGTTATCATGCTACAGAATATAAATTACTAATATAATAAATAGCCTTTTTAAATTAAGCTACGATTTATATTTTCTAAGAGCTGTTAGGGATCAAGAGGATTGATAATATTTGCTCTTTCAGAGTTTGGAGAAGTATTCGGATTTTATACACCTGAAACCTTCCAGCCTAATACAGAGATGCAATATTTATTTAATGCAACTTTCTCAAACAAGGATATTTTCATTAACAAGAGAAACTTGGCATTGGGCTATTCAGCATTAGTTAAAATTCACTTCCAATAATGAATTCCTAATCGATAAAGCAGGCTTTAGAATATCAAGCTAATTTCAATCTTAATAGCAAGAATGTAGTATCTAGAACTATTACAATATTCCAAATGGAGTCGCCTCTAAAATAAAAGATACAAGTAGCTATTTAGGAGGAGCTCCTAAATTTAGGATAATGCAAATTGATGCTTACGAGGTTTAAATTAATTGACAAATTTGTTTTACTTATTCAAATTTACTTATTAATTTTAACTCCTGCTCTGACTATTCTTGTATTTCAGAAAACTATTGATCATTTATTAAACAAATATCCTAAAACTGGCTATATCTGACTTATAATATTAAAATAAGCTGATGATAGAACTGGTCCGAGACTTAGAAAATTAGATCCACTATGAGAAACTCCTTCACTGTGACTAGTGCTCTGTTAGATATATTCTCTAAAATATTTAGCTTTATAAAATTATTAATCAATTATATACAAACAAAATATATATTATAAAATTTATAATATTTTTCTCTATTCTATCATTTAATGAAACTCACTTTTTATTGAAGTTTAATTTAAAATTATAACTATGAATCTAAGAAATTAAGGGAAAAAATGAAGTGGGCAAATATATTTTAAAGCTTAAATACCTTTGCAATTTTATTAAATTAAGATTGGTAGATTAATTATATTTGGTATGAATAATACAGACTAGAGAGCAGCTATTTCAATAAAATGCAGCCACACAATTTGCAAGGGCTGCTACTCGCTCAATACTAAAGACGTACAAGATGGATTATTATTTAATTCATGGAAAATTCACATGTAATATTGATCGCTGCAAAACCCAAATTGAGACCTAAGTGAGTCCTTTCTATGTTAAAAAGATTCAAGATCTTTTATATAAGGAAGATAAAAGCTACCCCTTAGTGAACTGCTGCAACCATGAACTTAGAGATGCTAAGTACTATGATCAAGACTAAGTCCTCTGTGAGCAATGCTTCCAGAATTTAGAGACAGAATAGCAACAAAGTGTTCAAAATTTTACATGCCTATGGCTTAATCCCATTTCTCGATCAATACGTGAATAGATTCAACACAAAATTATTTTCTCTTTATAAAATTAAGAGTCTTAGTTATGAATATGCATTTTAGAGGAATTAAAATTTAAATTTAGTAATTGATAACGACTCAACTTTATAAAACTTAAAATACGTTTTTAAATGATCTGGCTATTAAATAATTAAGTAATTAGGACCCTTCGATAAAAGTTAATGTAAAAATTGCTTTGTAAATAAAACATAAGTGCTTTAATTTTAATCTCTTCTATTTTAAATAGTATTTAGAAATAAATTAAGAGTCTAGAGGAATTGAAGGATAATATGAAGTCTATTAAAAAGAAGGAAAAAAGATTCTACTGCGATGACTTCCTTACTATCATCAGCAAAACACAAAGCCTAGTCAACAATAAGCCGGGGCATGAAGATCATGAAATCTTTAATCTCTGGTATGATCTCGAAAGGCAAAAACATAATCGTAAGAGAGAGTATCTCAAGAGAAAGGAGGTAGAAGAATCAAATCCTAGTAAAAAGGAATTCTATACTGAATTCTTAAATCTAAATTATATTTTATGGCATTTAATTAAAATCTATTAAAGTTTAAACCTTATTGAAATAGAGATAGACCCCGATTTTAAAGGACTGCTAGGTGATAAACTTCAAAACAAGAAATTCACTCTAATTTATTAGGCAAAAAGAGATGGTTTTTTCAAAAATTAGTTCCAGAGAAGAGTGATTGGTGAGGGGTCTTTCATTGTTTTTATTCTCACAGAAAAAGGGCAGGTATTTGGAGGCTACACTTCCATTGGATATAGTGCTGATATTCAAAAGAAAAGTGAATATTGCTCTATCAATTATATTACAAATTTATCATATTAAGTAGGAATACAATTAAAATTAATTGATATTATTTTTAAATCAAGTATAGTTAATGATTGATCTATTGAAATTAAAAAATAATTTTGCAAATATTTTTAAGCCTGTTTTTTTTATCTTAAATTTAAGCATGAAATAAGATAACTAGAAGAAGTATGAGTATTCTTGCTTCTCAAAAAAGATTCTCTTCATTTTTCTTAAAATTCATTCTGCTGAATAAATATATACATTGCAAACATAAATTTGTAAATCATTATCGAGCAATGCTTAAATTAAGCACTTATTTTGTTACTTAGTTTATGTTCACTCATCCAAGTCAATTAACATATTCCAAGGAGCTAGAATTGATAAATATTTAAACTTAATTAAACCTTCAAATTTAATGTGTTCTAATTTCTTAATTCATTTTTTGCAGAGTTAATTTTAAGCGATATTTATTTCCACTATTATCTTTTTATTTAATGGAATTAATAATACATTGCAGACGATAAAGCATTCTTGTTCTCTCTGACAAAAAGAACAATACATGAGCAGTACTAGAACTAAAACAAGATATTTATTTTAGAGTCTCTACTATCACTCCAGCTACCCCTTTAGTTTTGGAAAAATTAATAGTGACATCTACATTTGTGACAATTTAAAATATAATAATTATTCTACTAAATTATCAATTCCAATTCAATCAAAGGCAGTTATTGCAACTTGGGCAGCACTTACAAACCACCCGAAAATATTATGTTCAATAAAAGGGCAAAAGAGACCTACTTATAGTTAGAAATTTCATTATAAAAATGATGATACTTATTAATTATCATATCAAATTATTATGCTTTTTTTCAAATTACTTTTATTAGAATTTTATTTTTAAAAAAATTTAATTAAAATTAATTAAAGAAAATCACTCATTAAATTAGGTGATATAAATGGGAAAGATGAAGTAGTATAGCTCTTTCTCTTTTCTCCTTGATTTGGTTTATTATCCCCTTTGGATAAATTTTTTGCTAAAAGGATTTTAAATTCTATTTTGGGTCCTTCATATAAGCTTGAATTGTATAAATCTCTTCGAGATTTGGGCAGTGACATTTTAATAACATTTTTAATACTTTTAGGCTCAAATAATTTTAAAGCTGCCCTATCATATTATGACTTGCAGATTTCCAATTTCTTTCCAGGATTAAATCTCTTGACAATGAAAATTATTTGGAGAATCTAAATTCAAACCCACATTTTAAACAATTCTTAAATTAAAAAAATTAATTTATTCAACCCATACATTCATTTTTTTAATATTGTGAAAATCAGTGAAAAAGACAATTAATTCAAATGTGTTTAAATAACAGGCAATAAATTAATAATTGCTTAATTGGGGTTTGATACTTTAGATTAGAAATAGATAACAGCAAGTTTTAATAAGCTTATCTAAAAATACAAGTTTATGAGATTAGTCCTCTGATCAGTACTTCTATATATTCTGGCAGTTCAGACATGCTTCTATTTGCTCTTTTCATCAGTCCTCTTTATTGCCGCCTACATCAACCTTCACATCCTCTCCCAGCACTTTTTGCATATGTGCGGGTCCGATCCTTTTACAAAGCTCTCCGATGTTTTCCTCGCTTGACATTCTTGACACTTCAGCTACTTGTGCTTCCCATGCCTCTTCTGCCCTTTACTCTAGTCTATATACAGCATGAGACAAGTAGGATGGAGATGAAATTAGTGATATCTACCAAGAATGAGAAATCACCTTAGAATTCATAAGTGCAAAGTTTGGACCTCGCCAATTCGCACCAAATAATGTTAAGGGTTATAATTATCTTAGGAAGCATTTGAGAACTTACACTTTAAGCATGCTTCGCACTATTCTCCGTAGCATTTCTGAAACTCGATGTCCTCCGTAGATCCTAATGCTTTCTAATGTTTCTTGACGTGCCTACCCCAATGATCCCCAGAGATTCGCTTCAGCTACTTGCATCCAATGAAGCAGCAATGCTTGTTGAAGGAGCCACCCCTGCCCTTCACTGCCTCCTTCTTGAGCTGGCCACCAATGCTTCCTTGTTTCATGTTCACTGATTTCGACACCGAGGCAGGAGGCGAGGTCGGATTCGTCGCCTTTCGCCTAGCTAATAGCTTTGTTCTGCTGCTCTCACCCCTTTCCTTTTTGTGGATGACTCTATCTTAATCTGAGCCTTTGTTTGCTTCGCTCTCATCGGCCAGGCTCGGGACTCTCTCCTCCTGATGTGTAGCGCTAGACCAATTTCCTGCCTTCTCCTTCATGCTTTTCAACGTCTGTTTAGTTTTGAATGCCGACAAGCAAGAAGCAGTCCTCTCATTGCTAGGTGGATCAGTCATCAAATTTTCTGATTGGTGCGAATTGGCGAGGTTGGTGCGAATTGGCGAGGTCCTACGATTCTTAAAAATTTTATCCAACTTTTCTCCCAAGTTATCTCCTATCCTCTGGCATAGCACTTTCCTTCCCGACCACTCCAAGCTCCTGTACCTAAGCGCGATGTCATGAGTGAAGCCCATCTTGCTGAAGAACCCCGCTTGCATAGACTCTTCATTCAGGCATCATGCTCCTTCTACTGTACACTTCCTGGGACATCATGCATTGCTTGACATCTTGAAGGAATAGTTTTTCATAGCCTTGTCCTTTGAATTCAGTCCTGGTTGCCATGTGAAAAATGTAGCAGTTCAAGTCATTCGCGAGCTCCCCAATGTAGAAAGCCACTCCAAATACTGGTCCAACTGTGTTGCGGCCTACCTTCATCCTCTTGAGAGCGATATGCCAGTTAGATAGCCTCTTTGGGTGCAAGTTAGAGTAGCCGCCTTGATCTTGGAAAAATTCATTAATATGTGGGAAAGTCTTCCCAGATCAGCCTACTATGATTTCGTATCCTCTGTTCTATAAGAAGTCTGAGGGGTCCAAGTGGGATTTGGGTTGTTCTGATGATGAGAGCTAGATGCTAAAGTTCTAGTACTTCTCAATCTCTGGAATAAGATAACTTTCCATTTTTGAAATTCAGATATCAAACCCCGAATTAAATTTAAGCAATTATTAATTTCTTGGCTGTTATTTAAACACATTTGAATTAATTGTCTTTTTCACAGATTTTCTCAATAATAGCAACTAATTATCATACAAAAATTTATGATCTCAGAATTTTTTTCATTTTTTATCAACTTATACTGTTTTCCTGCATCCAGCAAGTTATTATAGCTCTTTTAAGTATCTTTTATTACTTAACATATAGTTATATAAAAAATTGTTTATAAAGTTATAAAAATAACTTTACAATTTAATTAAATATAAGTGAATCTATTATTAAATTAGAAAGTTAATAACTTTCCCATACCATTAAAACAATACACAAGCAAATGGTTCTCCAACTTGAAAACAACATCATTCCAGTCATTTCCCAAATGCTGAACTTCTTCCCTCAAGCTGATACCCTGACTAAATCTTTAGAAAGCTTACACAAAGCAATCAAGAGATCCCCCTCCAACGGAATCTAACTTTCCCACAGATAAAACAACATCCTAATCAAAGGGATCTCTCTACTCCTAACATTTAGCTCATTCAGGAAAGCTATTTAAGATACCCTAACTCTTGATATACTTACTAAACTAATCTAAAATGACAATAGGGATCTTCAAACTAATGCCGGTCGCAAGAACACAATTCTCGGAATTGTTGAAATCCTAATCCGAGCTGGCAAACTCAGAGACAAGACCCACTTTGAACAATACCAACCAAAAACCAGTGGTCCTTAACCCCATTAAGATTCGAACAACCCTATTTAATAAGAAACCTAACCCACTATTTAATAATAAAAAGGAGTGAATCTTTAATCAATTAAAGTTTAGAAATAAACTTAATAATAGGTGACGCATTATCTTTAATGCCACGTCACGACGGGTTAACCTATTAAATATAAAGTTTAATCAATCGAACTTAATATTTAAT
>JAJKFJ010022600.1:0-45888 GCA_027382625.1 Tetmemena sp. SeJ-2015
TTACAAATTTTTTCAAATTATCGCTCCTATTAAATTGAATCAAACTCGTGTGAAATGGTTCTTTCCCTACAACTACAACCCTCTGGATGGTGTAATAATGATAAATTTAAGTAAATAGTTTTTCAAAAAAGGTTTGATAAATTGTCAGAATATAAAGATAAACGGTCCCAGTTGAACAGTTATTGCGGCCTTCCAAACAAGCAGCTTGAGATATGTATACGTGGCCCTCCATTATGATAACGGAGATATTATCAACTCAAAATATATGGGAGACGACTCAGTCTACCGAAAGAGACAGTTTCTAAAATATAGAGGCTTAATAATTTGATTTCATATGCTTTAGATAAAAATGATATTACCCCTTAGTTTCTGGATATCTATTTTTTATCGCTTCAAATGGGGAAGTCTACTTAATATTCGATCAATCCTAATCGAATTAATTTATCTTATTATCGGGTTACGATCATACATAAATTGCCAAATTTTCCAAGAATCTTGCGAGTTTGCTATGGGTTCAAGAATACAATCAGGGATTCGGCGCTCATAAAATCATCCTTCATACTTTACTCTTTGGAGGAGATCTTAAATTATAAAATGCTTAAATTTTATATTTATTCTTTAAATTATGGGTTTCCGGAGTTGACTACACTATTACTGAAAATAAAGACCCATATTTTAATTTAGAATGAACTTTTATAATGAATGCTTCTGTTTGGAGTTTCTTTATGCTGTAAGCTTAGCCGAGCGATGGTACTGTAATAACCTACGCTAGTTTTGGTACAAGCGCTCCATATGCAAATTACCCAAAATTGCCTCATAAATTTAAATTCTTTATCTTAAAATAAATTTATCTTCCTCAGTTAATGGCCATGAGTGACGACAATGATTACATCTTTGCCTGTATCTCTAACGGAATTGCATACTCAAATAGATTATACCTAAGAATTTAATGCAGAATCGAAGGTTTTTTCTAGAAATACACTATCTTACTGTAGCTAAAGAAGACAAGAACAAGCTCGAACTCGCAGAGATCAGATTTAGAGTGATATATTAAAACTACCTATAAATATGAACTTTATTAATTATTCAATGTCGTTAATCCTTTCCATCTCCACACATTTCAATGCAAACAGTCTTTAAGACCTTACCTCTTCGTTTTCATCATCTTCATCATCATCTGAGTCAGTGCCCTCGCTCGAACCCTCGAAGGAGGAGCAAAAAAGTTTTACTTTTTTGAAAGTTGTGAGATAAGCTAGAATAGTTCGTTTTCATCATCAAGCAATTCTGAATATCTCTGCAAAGTTAAAAGCTCACTTGTCAAAAGTGTTCAACGACTAAGAAAACAATAACAGTTATCAACTCTCCTCCTTCGAGGGTTCGAGCGAGGGCACTGACTCAGATGATGATGAAGATGATGAAAACGAAGAGGTAAGGTCTTAAAGACTGTTTGCATTGAAATGTGTGGAGATGGAAAGGATTAACGACATTGAATAATTAATAAAGTTCATATTTATAGGTAGTTTTAATATATCACTCTAAATCTGATCTCTGCGAGTTCGAGCTTGTTCTTGTCTTCTTTAGCTACAGTAAGATAGTGTATTTCTAGTAAAAACCTTCGATTCTGCATTAAATTCTTAGGTATATAAATTAAAAAAATATAGAGAAAAATTTTTATTATTTTTTGGTGAAAATTAGTAATGGTTAAAGTATAATTTTAAATAGTGTTATGTCTTATTTCGTTTATCAAGTTAGTACATAGCAAGTGATTGATGAAAATATAAATTAATTTAATTGAGCACTATGAGTATTGGGGTACCAATTTGTTTTAAAATAATTTCAATAAATTAATTTTTATTTAATTATATGAATTCTGAGAAGTTCTAATGCGCAGGTATTGATGTTTTAATAATTTAAATTCCAAACAAATGTAGCATCTGATGGATACTATGGTGAGAATACTTTTAAAATTTAGATTTTATTTATATTGTAATTATTAGTGAGAGGATTTTTGGTTATATAATGACTATAATCATTTCATATAGCTTGTTTAATATTTAATTAAATTTATCTTAAGTAGTCAGTTAAGCTATAAATAATTATAATTTTAAAGCATATTTTCAAATATATTTTACTGAAATGACTTTTACAATTGTAATTTCAAAGCATAATAAATAAACTATCTGTTTATAAAAAAGCCAATTTGGGAACATTTAAAGTCTTCTGATCAAGAAATTGCGCAGTTTGTTAATAAACTGTCCTATTTTGAGGTAAAATACTCAAAGAGTAAGTTTTTATTGTCCTCTTTATATACCAATCAGTGTTAAAAGTATCTTTAAAAAGGTTTTTGATAAATTATCAAAATAATGAATTGTCTTTGGCAGATAAAGAAGATGTTTATTTCAATCAAGATAAATAAAAATTGATGTTAAAAGCAAGTTAAAGCTTCAGAAAAATTATATTTTTTTATAAATCTGTGAATAGTTACTGTTCAATAATTAAGCTTCAAGCAACACGTATTTGTATGCATTTATTAAAATTAAATACACTATTCTGACAATCAAGGGTTAGGTCAAAAGTTAAATTAACGTTGATTCTTGTTCAAAATTATTTGAAATAGCATGTTTGTAGACATTTTCAGTTGACAGGTTGATCTCTAATCTAGTTCAGGTTTAAATAAATACCCGAAATTAAATAAAATAAATAAGATCAACTTTAAATTTTTAACTTTCCCTGATTGGTTTATTGGTGGATTGGTTTATATTCAGGCGTACCCATCTCAAACTACCGCACCTCCATTTCCACTAATCCACTAATCCACCATTCCACCGCCGCTAAACTTAGAGATCAGGTCCACTAGGGTGTCACCGCAGTCCAACATGAACGCCGGTGGCCAAGACGGTGTGTCTGAATGAGCCCGTGTTAACAGAGAGGACGAAGAGTGAAGAGAGCAGCAGTAGCAGTTAATGATGGGAATAAGAAGCCACCGGCAGGGTTCGAACCCTCACCCCCTGGGGGGACTCCGCACTGGTCATGCATCACACTCCGGCTTCCTGATACTGTTGGCACTCAGACACGAGATCGTACATGTTGGACTGCGGTGGCACCCTGGTGGACCTGATCTCTAAGTTTAGCGGCGGTGGAATGGTGGATTAGTGGATTAGTGGAAATGGAGGTGCGGTAGTTTGAGATGGGTACGCCTGAATATAAACCAATCCACCAATAAACCAATCAGGGAAAGTTAAAAATTTAAAGTTGATCTTATTTATTTTATTTAATTTCGGGTATTTATTTAAACCTGAACTAGATTAGAGATCAACCTGTCAACTGAAAATGTCTACAAACATGCTATTTCAAATAATTTTGAACAAGAATCAACGTTAATTTAACTTTTGACCTAACCCTTGATTGTCAGAATATTCTCTCTCACATTTCTTCAAGAGTGAAATTATTTATGCTCTCAAATTTATAAAATTATTTTTTGCAAGCATTATTTCTTTTAGGTCTTTATACTTTTTTATTTTTTGCGCTTTTTTACTTTAAATTATCAGATTTATTTATTTTTTAAAACCCAATTTATTTAAAAGGAGGACTTTATTAAAATTTGAGCATTCTACTATTCTTCAGCTCCACCTTTTGCTTAGCATGGGCAGCCTACTGTTACCTTCTAAATTCTCTAAAATTTAAACTAGGTTCCAGCCCATTTAAATTATTATAGGCTTAGTTGCTTTAGAGATCTAATTTTTTATTAATTCTAATGACTAATATAATTAATTTAATATTTTAAGCAAAAGTCATGCACAAATAGAATATTTATCTCAGAGAAATAAAGCCTGAAAGGTCAACTGACACTGCTTTGCCTCTTTTTTATTTCCAACTACCTTCTTTTTTCTATTAAATTCTTCACTATAAAGAAAAAAATATAAATAATTTAAATAGAAACAATGATATTTCTTTTGAATTATTATGAATAAAAAATTACTCCATTAAAAAAAATATTTTTTCAGTATAGAGTATTTTTTTTATTAAAATTAAATTCTTTAAATTTGAAATTTTTAATTTACAAAATTTGGGGGAGCCCAAAAATGTCAAAAAAAGGGAAAAAATTTCTTTTACATACTTGGCCATTTTCTTTCAAAAATTTTATTTTTTAATATTCTTTTTTTAAAAATTTTTTTTAAATTTTAAAATAAATAATTAAATTTATCTTTTTAATTTAAAATCTTATAAATAGAAATACATCTGTTTACAACACTAGACTAATTTTGCTGCATATTATGAGGTGCATAGTTAAAAAAAAAGGAGATAAAATTATTAATAAATCAAGCTATAATTTAAAATTGTGGTATTCTAAATAAAGTTGAATGTTTCATTTAAATTTTTGTAAAGATTATCTTCAGTGAATAAAATATATTATCATTAAATTTATTTTGCAATTAATTTTTATCAGGGATAGGACTAGTTTTAGTGTATCTATTCTTTAAATGGTTTATTAATAATTTTGGAATAAATTTTTTAAGATTTAATCTTATAAGAAAAATAATGATTTGAAACACCTTTATAAATAATGCTTTTTATCATTCAAGGTAAATTAACCATTTACTTTAAATCCTTGCATTAAATTAATAGTAGATACAGACTAATCCGCTTGCCCCAATTTCAGGTGGTTTTTTAATTATTTTTTTTTCAAGCTTATTGCATCTTCTGTTATTAAAACCTCAAAAAAAAAGTTTTAAAGTTTTGTTTAATTTTTAAAATTTATTTTACTTTATTTGTATTTATATTTATATTTAGGTTATCTAAGATTCTGTGATTTACTAATCCGCAGTAACTGCTACAACACTATGGATTGGAAAAGACGGAATAAACGATTTGACTTAAAAGCAAACGAATATATACTCAGCTATTTATTAAAGTAAAAAATATTTGCAGCTTTCTACCCTGCATGCACATAGTAAACACCAACATTCACTATTTCAAGCGCTTAGAGTAATACTCTTTTCAACATGACCTCTCCATTTATCTTAATATATATTAGATGTAATGATTGGATGCATATATATATATCTGTACTATTTCTTCAGCTAGCCCAGAAAGCAATTGCTACCTAGAAGTTGCTTGCCAGATAAAATATTAGTTGCTCAGACAGCTACCCCTTGAATTTTCAAATTATTAATACCTTATCTCTAAATTTAAGTTTGTATAAAACTGGATTCAAAGTCAAAATCATTTCTTCCTCTAGCAAAAACACAGCTCCTCAATTTGTCTCTGACCTGAAAGACTAGTCAACTATGTTCATTTAATTTTAAAATGTGCACCTTTGCACTTTCATATCAGTTACCGCAGGTACAAGATAAGGAACATAATGCTTACACTATAGAAGTATATCATATTACTCATTTTTAATTGGTCCCAACTGACCCTATATCTAAGCAGTTCACTTCTTTGAAAGGAATTTTTCTTGACTTCAATCTAAATTTAAAGTATTTCATCATTAATTAAATCCTGGGCAGGGAGATGCGGGATCTTATGATATAAAAGTCAAGGTCTCTCAAAATAGTGACAAGAAGCTCTTTAATGTTTATACTCTGAAATATATATTAATTTTAAATTGACGGTGATTCCAATAACTAAGAACCAATAAATATCCAACGCACTATAAGAAAAGATAGAGAAGGCGGAGGATTCGCTTACAGCTAAGATAACAAAGATATCTAATCAGGGAATTTGCACTATCTAATTTGATAAGTTCATGTATATCTATGATAACTATACATCCATCCTCAATAATACCATCTAAGTGCTAATCTTTATACTTCACTCTTTTTATTTCATTTGCAGCTTCTCCAAAATGAACATACCTATCCCTTGAAGTACGACATTTTAAGTTATCAAGGTTACTTTCTTACTATAAAAATCAACTTCGGATCCCACACATCATCAGTCTCGTAACAGGAACTTGATTCAGTTCAAATAGTTTTCTCGACGCCAAATATTTATACCGATTCTTACGTTGCAACGAAGATTCCTGAAACCTACAAACTAAAGAGATCAGTACCAGCCTAACTAGGAAATGAATGGGGTGTGGAAAATGCGGTGGCTTAAGTAATTAAGTTAACTATGGCAACTCTCTTTGGAGTGAGTGCGTCTGTCAATATTTTTGTGTAAGTTTAATGGAGTTAATATACCCTATCAGGAGTGTATAATTAAATTATAATTTAAAGTCAAGGGGCAGCTGCACTTTGGGGCATGATAGAAGGCTTCTAATTGATCACCCATCTTCCAATGATTTCAATAAATTTGCCTTCAAATACTCTGAGCTTTTTTGCGATACTAAACGACATTGTGAATATGAATTTGGTGGATATGGATGAATATACAAACGCACTTTTCAATTTTGATACAGACACAGACTACGAGCCATTCACTCCCTACTTCGATTTTATGAACTACTCAACAACTGATCTGGTCTCAAATCTTGGACTCTTATTTTACGCTATGTTTCTAAATATTCTTATCACAGTACTAGCCTTGGTGCTCTTGCTTTTTGGGCTTGTTAAGAAAAGGTAAATGCATTCCTTCGCAATAACACATTTTTAGCTAGAGTATTAGAAACTTCTACAATTCAGTTATTTTCAACCAGATTTTGAGATTCTTTGCAGAGGCCCAGTTAGAATTGACTATCTGCTCTTGCATCAAATTATTTTCGAGTGTGAGCAATTTTAAAATAAGTGTTTATCAACCTATCAGATGTAATCACTCAAAAATTGAGTAATTTTTATAGCTTAGATTTGTTGCGAGCGGTGATGTAATGTCTTCCTTAACTTTAAATTTTTATTCTCTTTAACTTCAATCGCTGTTCTTTTTGTAAATACCACGCTTCCTTTCTTGAGCTTGTATGTGCTATATCAGCAAAGAGAGATTTACCAATTTGAGAAGAGTAAGTCATTATCAAGGGTAATTAACAAATAGCAATTATAGTAACAAAGAATAAAACGAGTAGATTGAATGAAAGAAACATTGATATTATGGGTAGAAAAAGATTCGTCAATAAATTTAATTGTAAAATAAGGATTTAAAGATTAAATTTGCTGTGTTAACAGACAACATGAAGTTTGATGATAACAATGTTTACACTTACGGTTTTCTGTATTGGATCAGGCGCATTTTCTATTCCTTGACCATGATCCTTAAATATTTAATTTCTTTTTATCCTTCTGCCTGATATGCCTTAGGTGTGTTTATTATTGCATATAATGACTAGCATTTTGCTTTTGATGTTTGTTTAAATCGCACATCCTTATGAAGAACGAAGTTTTGAAAAGCTTTTGATTTTGAATGAGTCTGTCTTCGTGCTAATTGCTTACACATTTATTCCATTTCTATTCATAAATTCTTAAGCACATCTTTCAGATCTCTTTTTTTATTTGAGCAATAAACATGACAGAGATAGATAACGAGATACGAATAAGACTTGGTTTCGTTCCTATAGCATTGATTTTAGTGTACCTACTGTTTAACTCAGTTTTAATATTAAAAGAACTAGCTCAGAACCTCTATAACAAATTCAAAGCTGTTATAGATAAGTGTATGGCGAGTAGGAGGAAAATAAGAAAGAGAGATTAAATGCAAACTCTTGATGAGATGATTCAAAATGACCAAAGTAGAAATGAAGTGCAAGATAAATTTGCAATACACTCAGAGAGAAGGGAACAAAATATTTTTATTTAATTATTAAGTGATGACTATCAACACTAAGAAAGTAGTGAAGTTGACCTTAAGATGAATTATTGTCATAAATAGTTTTGAATAGATCTTTAAATTGATTTAATGATTTCAATAGCTGGACTAGAGTGAACTGAACTTGATGTCTACAAGCTACCTACACCAATAGAAGCTTTAAATAAAACCACAGATGAAGAACCTCAGCTAGATTTAGAAACTTAGCCCACAGAGGAAAAATATTTCGCTCATCAGAAACTTAAAAAATACATCTGATTTTCTTATTATAATTAACTAAATCTAGTATAAAGGAAAGGCTTACAGTAAAAAATGATAAGATAAAAGCATGGATAAAAGTGCAATCAATATAGCTTAAAGTGAGGATTTCAGCTATCATTTGAATGAATTAAACGAGTATAATTTTAACTGAGAATAAAATTAAATCAATATGAATGAATTTGACAATTATTTTTTGTATATTTGAAAATAATTATTTCTTATACTTTATTTTTATATATTTCAAAGGCTTAAATTTTCTAAATTTTTTTTATATTTTAAACTTTATTCCTTAAAGTGTGGAATATAAGAGGAAATCTGAATAAAGTAAAATATAATTTTAATGTATAATTTTTCTACTAGTTCAAGTATCCTTTAATTTCTACTTTAACTTTGATAGTTTTAATTGAAGATTTTTATTAAGTAGTAATTTATGCTTGATAGGGCTTGTCCGTATTTTGAAAGATAGATGTAATATACCTTAAATGAATCACTTTTAGGAAAATTAAATATCTTATAAGATTATTTCCTTCTCCTATTTATAATAGTTTATAATTTAATTTTTTCTCTCTAAGTAAATAATTAGTTCTAAAAACACTTCAATTATAGAATGAATTTTTAAAAATACAGCCGTTTTAATTAAAAAGTTACTCTATGTATTGCATTTGAGGAATAATTATATTGAAAATAAAAACTGCATACTCGAAATGAGGATCTATTTAAATGATGAAAATATTTATTTTATTTTTATCTTTCTTGTATTGTATATGACAGTCGTTCTTATCATTTATCATTTTAAAAGCTAATCTTAAATTGAATTTAAATAATTATGATTAGCTTCTAATCAACTAATTTATTATCAGAAAGAGTGAATATTAAAATTAAATGCTCACATCAAAGACTGCATTATGCTAATGACGCTCTAGCTTTTAATTTAATAATTGTATATTTTTTAAAAATAAAATTGATATAAATATATCTATAAGAAGTTGAAGAAGTAAGAATCTATTTTTATTGAATTAAAGTTAAGAATAATAGTATGACATAAAATAATTTGTTTTTCCTCCAAAAAAAAATTGCAATTTAATTGAGCTCGTTATGTACTTGAGAATAAAAAATTATAAAAAAAAGAATAGATAGCAAAATAAATAGAACCATAAAAGTAGCATACCAATTGGTGATAGAAGTTTTAAAAGCAATAAATACTATTTTGTTATAATTTAGATTATAAATTATAACCATTCCTTCTTTAAACAATATAACTTATATAAATAGAATTTCAATTTATTGAAACATTAAAATTAAATATTGCTTTGTTGAAATTGCTTAATATAGCATCTTTACTTGCACAGACGTATAAGATTTATAAAATTTTAGATCGTAGATACTTAGTAAAACGATAAAGTTATATCAACTTTTAATCTCATTCAAACTCCACCTTACAAAGTAGCTATTGATAATTCAGTTCTTACTTATATGAGTTTTAGCGTGGTCTATAAATTCAAAATTATCGCATCAAAATAATTTAATTATTCACTATTAATCACTATGGGTTGACAACTTAGACTACTCTTCGAATTCTGATGATTTGGCTTTTCATGAAGACTATCACAGTTTAGAAATAAGATATAGAGCATTTTGTCAAATTCAAGATTTATTAATATAGAATATTTTAATTTTTATAAGGACCAAAAGTATATAATCACTGATTCACCAATCAAAATGGCCACTAAAATACCAAATTTCTTCTTCTTAGCTATTTTTATTTACATTGAGAACAAAAAAGTTACTTAATTTTATGAATATGGAGTACCAGTTTAAATTGTAAAAGTAGACTTTAATTTTTCATCACCTGGTGGCTTTCATCTTTACTTTTTGACTTTCGACTCCATCTCTAGAACGATATTTATAGAATCATCAGAGGAAATGCTTGCTGGGATGTAGGTTACAGCTTCTGTTTCACTAACTTACCATCAACAATTAGGCTCTCTTAATTAGCAGATTACTGATTTCAAAAGCTTTAGAGTTATATAAAAAAAATACTTTAGATAGATAATTAATTTAATTGATACTGAGCATAATTATAATCCTCCTAATTTAGCAAACATTTTAAACTGACCCCACTACATGCTTCAATCAAAAGCAGTATCCTTTTGTAATATCTCCTACAGACCCAAATCAAGACTACATTCTAGAGAGAGCAGATTATTATTTAATATTTAATTTAAATTAATAATTTAGAATTATAAAATTAGAAAGTTATTGATAACACTTCCCTCAATTTAAGAACCAGAGTAGCGAAAGTTTACTATGGCAAGAGCATGAAATTTTTAGCTTAATTTTGATTGATAATTTGTTGAAGAATATTTTAAATGAGAGTAAAGTAGGTCATAAAGATCCTCAAAGCCATGTGAGAATAAATGATTTCCCATTTTGGATTCTTCGTCTCAAATTTTATTCTAAATCAAAGTTAAATGCTAAAAGGATTCAAATGGAAGAAATTTAAGGGCTTACTCTAGCCATACTGATATAAAAATCTCTTGAAAGATAGTATTTCAACTAGACTACTGTAGTATATTTTGTAATTGCTTTTAAAGTGTTAAAGCATCGTAAAATGTTTTCAATAAATCATAAATACTTTTTTATTTTTCCTTTTACGCATACCAGTTTTTCATTTTCAGAGAATTTAATCTAAATCTATAATAGTAAGAGAAAGTTGATTAAAGGGAGTGATTGTTTATCCAAGCTTAAGGGTTTACTCTAACGATACTGATGATAGTATTTCGGACTATACTACAACAATGTTTCATGTAATCGCTTTTAAAACTGTTATAAGGCATTCTAAATTGTTTACAATTAATCATAAAGCATTTTTATTTTTCCTTTTAAGCAACTAGTCAACATTTTGCAGGGAATTTAGTCTTAATCTTTACCAGTAAGAGGATTTGGATTGCCGAGAATGATTTTATTTTAAGTCAAAATCATGGATTTAAATTATACGATAAGGTGATGAGAAATACTCATGCATTTTATTTATCCCTTGGGTTTTCTGCTTAATTCTACTTTAATGGCTGATTTATTTTCAACTTATTAATTTAGATGTTCAAAATGATTGGACAAATAATGTAGCTTTCTGCGGCTAACAAGTAAGCTCTACCCCATTCTTATATTAAACAAGGGGTATCTGTGTAGAAATTTTGTAAAAGATTTTTTAATTAAAATTTTATATCTTACATTTAAAAACATTAGGCTTTTAAATTAATTTTTTCAGTACCATAGTTCAATCGAACTTCAATATCTTAGAATCCTATTAAGAGTGATTTTTTAGAAATTTATTAATTTTGAAATATTTATGGTATTGATAGTATTCACGTTTGAATAAAAGATAGATGATATGCATATTAATTTGTAAAAAGTAGATAATTTTGAAATAAAAATAGTTTAGCATTAAATCTACGATAACACAATTAAGGAGTAGTAAGATATGCTATTAAAGTTATAGATAATTGAGTGATTTAAATCCCTTTTAGATCTTGATTATATTTTGTCTTTCGAATTGCTGAAGTTTTAGCGTGACTTTCTGTTTGCCTATAAAGATTGGAAAGGAGCAAAAAATTAGTGTAATGCATTAGGTAAGCTAATTGTTTAGAGAACAAATTAAAATTTAGCAGAATTTATTAACTCAAGATGGCGACTTAAATTTAAATTGAGACTTTATTCGCCAAAGTAATCTAATTTGGATGAAGAGAAGTTTCACTTTGTAGCATTTTCTTGGCTATAATCATATGAATTAAATAGCTTTATTATTCTAAAGGAAATTTAAATCCATAAAAAATAAATCCCCACCCATTTTTAACAAATAATAGATATAACTGAAATATTAAAGGATAATTAACTTAATTTATTATAAAAATTAACATACGTTATAATAATGCTAAATAAATTAATCTTAAATTTGTATAAATAATGCGCAGATTATTTAAAATTTTAGCATTATCAAATGTGCTTTAATTTTCTTGTATAAAACGTTATTTATTAACTTTAATTACAAGAATATAGCATTTATCTATATCTATACTTTTAAAAAAGACTTCCAGGTATATAATTAAATAAAATATTGCTTTTAATTAAATTATCAAATATAATAAATATTTTCCATCCTTAAAAAATCCAATAGCAGGCTTCATTTTGAATTTTATTTTATTTGAACAATAGGGTGGGGTTCAAATTAACTAATGAGCTATTAATAAACTTCCAATTATTTATTACCTCATAACACTCCTGGTAGCACAAGACTCAAATGGGGCTGGACATATAGCCATATTTTTAACCCTTCTGATGGAATAGGTTTAACCAATCAATTAACTCAAAATAATATAAGAATATTAAAAAGAATATTTTTTAAATTATGATAAATCAAAATATTGATTGCCAGAATATAAAAATCAGTCCAAGCAGATCCTTTGTAGCAGCATTTAATACAGATGATTATAGATATGTCTACACTGTCCTCGATTATGATAGCGGCTATTTTGTGAGAGCTAAGTATATTGGAATCAAATCACCACACAAGAAGAGATAATTCATGGATATTTATTTTAAATTCTTTATTAATTTGTATCACACCTTCTGGGGAAGTTTTGATTTTGATAGACTAAAGTCCAGTAGCTACTCCTTATTTTCATTCCTAGCTGGCTAAATTCTCAAAGGGTTTAGAAACTTTAATTTACATTAAGGAATTAAATTCTGGATTCACCAACATATCCTTGTATCTTACCACTTTAGTTTTGCAAGGTCTCTCCACTTTTGAAATAAAAAATTTGTAACCACAGTTTGGGTGGCCGGACTTGCATATGATTAAGCCAAATATAGCTGAGAATTTAATGGAACATGAAATTAATTTATATATTAAAATGGAACAAATCAGTGCCAGTTGATCGGTGTCAGATTTTAATAATTATTACACCATTCGATTCAGCATGAAATTCTAAAATTTTTATATCTTTGCGAATTTTGTGTGTGGGAGCGCTCAATCGAAACTTATAAGCGACACAAGTTTTGTAGAATTTGAAATAGAGGATTTAATAAAGTGCGTTCATCATATCTCGTTACTGAGAGGAGCTGTGAAGATGATTAAAGAACAAACTCATATTATTTTTGATTAGCTATCGCTACAGATTAGGGATTGTTTGAGCGATTTCAACTGTCACTAAGTTGCAAGAATTCATTTATTATTTTAACCAATCTTCAATTTTAATTAAAATCTCAACTATATTATTTTTAAGTGAACTCAAAAAGAAATTTACTACTTGCTAATTTTGATGTGCTCTCAGGAACTTTAACTTACTCCTAGATATATGGCGACATCGCAACACAACCCTAAGTAAATTTAATCTTTTAAAATAAATATTAAATTTGCCTCAAATGATTTAATTCAATGACGCCTAAACCAAAATATTTGAATTGTATTTCTAATATATATTTGGATGCATATCTCAAGCTGATCCTATTCCTATCAATCAAATATAGTTTATTGTGAAAAAATTGATATTGAATTTAGACTTTTAAAGTTGGAGGAAGTATTTGGAGTAAGTATTTCGCTTACACTTGCATTTTTTAAAGGGAAAATATCATCTCTGCAAATTAATAAGTTAAACTAATTGCAAATATATAATTATATTCTTTGACTTATTCTAAAAAAAGAATGCTGCTTTTTTATCTTAATATCGATATAGAATTACAAATAATGGTGTCTTGTCTTTTTTCATCTACAATATGTAAACTTAGCTGCTAGACCATCGATATGAAGTGTACGGAACATCGGGGGAAATATAAATTAATTTAAATGTTTGAGTGTGCTGGCTTTAAAGTTATTTTTTAAAAGTAGCTTCAGATTAACTGCAACTATAATTTTCAAATATAGACTCAGGCCAACGATTTATGTACATTTTATATGCAATTATAAAAATAACTTATTATGTACACATTAATTCCTCTAATTTCTACAATTATATTATGCTATAAATATAATACCAAAAATAATTTTATTTTTAGGGTAAATAAATTCCTATGGGATAAGAAAATAAATAATAAAACTATTAAAAAATTATCTTATACCAAAGCAAAAAACAAACTAAATTATTTAAACTAGAAAAAGTAATTTTATTTTTAAAGGATTTAATTTATTGATTTAGTGAATTAAGAGAGAAATGTAAAAATAAATAACTAATTGGAAAATAAAGAAGAGACAGGATTTTATTGATCTTTCTATCTATAGATGAGGTTGTTGTAATAGTACATTAGAATAAAGGAAAAATCTAAATATTTTTGAATCTAGAGTAGCAAGTTGAAACCTAAATAAAAGTGAGAGATAGTAGAATTAGAGAAAAAAATAAGGAATTAAACTTAATCATCTCTCTAATTCATAATTTTTTCTATTAATTTATGCTTAATATTTAAGAATTGGGGATTACTTTGGTCTAATTTTGAACTTATACTTAGTGTCTTTACCTTAATAAATTACAAATTTAGGAGTATAGTACTCGCTTAAGGAAACAAAGAAAAAGGCACATCCATTTTTCAGCTCTCAAATAATTGATTTTTTAAAATTAATCTATTGGATTATTTCTTTTAAATTCCTATCTATATTAATTTTGAATTGGTGGTGCGACATTCACTGTGAATATACTACCTTTATATAGTATATCACCTTTTAATATCTAGTTCACTTTCTTTGCTCAAAGGTAAACTGCAACAGAATAACTAAAGTACTTCTATGTGGGTATTAAAATAGCCTCATCAGGCTAGAAACAGGCCTTCATCTCTTATCTTAAATATAAAGCAATAATTCAAAATTTATCATGATACAGACGAGTTTGCATGCTAATATACCTCAGAATTTAACGGAAGTGGCTTTTTTACGATCTAAGATAAAGAAGAAAATAAATCCAAGAATGATGATTTAAAATAAGTTTATAGTTAGTAAAGTTAAATTTAAACTCTGCTCCTTAGAATTTTATAATGGTAGCTTGACCACTGATCTATTTCATCCATGATCTCAGCATGGCTAAGTAGGAAACATAAATTCACCACTACCAGTATCCTACACTCACCCTTATAGATCATCCTTCTAAAACCGTTTTAGTATATTTTTTTAACAAAAAGGTGAGACAGATTATTTTAGCAGAAATATGCAAAGATGGCTCATATTTGGATATTTAAATTAAGATAAAATAGAATAGAAAAGTCTAAATCAAGTTGAGATAACTTATAGAGCAACCTTTTTATTCTTCTAAAGCCAGTAGGAGCGATGATTTCTATGTTTAGACATTTGGTGGTGAATTTCCGATTTCAAGCCATGTTGAGATCATCTTATGAATTTAGATCAGTGATAAAACTATCATGATAAGATTCTAGGGGAAAATTTGAATATTTAAATAAATATAAATCCCCAATTCGCAAGTTTAGTCGTTTTTTATTTTTGAAAATTTAGATATTCTATTAAAATCCAAGGTATAGTAAAAAATAGAAATCAATTAAGAAATTAAATAATCTAATAAAAATTTAAAGAATATACATTTTTTAATTGAGACTGGCACCTTAAAGTGGAAATATAAATTGTACCAATAGAAAATTATTTTACGGTCAGAAAATTTGATAGGAATCGGCATCCCTCATTTAAGCTTCTAATTATTAATTTAATGTCACAATTAAATTAAAGCAGCTCCAAAATTAATTTTCATTACCATTTTAAAATAATTGCTTTGCCTCTAATTTCAATAATCTTATAAACAATTTATGTTGAACTTAATTTATAATCATGTTTTTTAATTTTTCTATTTATATGATAGCACCCAATCTTTTTAATCCTTTACTATAAGCTATTATTTAAGTTAAAATATTAAATAAATTAAGGGTTTATTTTTATTTTACAAATTTCATAAAACAAAAATTTATAGACATTTAATAAAATAATTTGCAAATTTATTTTGTAAGTAAAAAATGAACCTAAATTATTAAAGAGTTTTTAAGCTCTGCTTGCTGGAGGATCAATTGTGCCTGTTGTCACAAACAGAATTCTTTATTTTAATGTTAAATAATTGACACCACGCCCAATTAATTAAAAAATAAATTCTATTGCAATATTTGACACTCCAGTATATTAAAGTGGTGCCCAGCCTACTGATTTTTAGGTGAGTCACTCATAAGATATGAGAAGTAGACTTGTTTGGCCATTTGCAATTTAAATCTTATTATAGGTCAAATACGAATAGTTGATTAGTGGTAATTAAATTTTGAAATACAACTACTC
This sequence comes from Tetmemena sp. SeJ-2015, assembly GCA_027382625.1. Taxonomy (NCBI): domain Eukaryota; phylum Ciliophora; class Spirotrichea; order Sporadotrichida; family Oxytrichidae; genus Tetmemena; species Tetmemena sp. SeJ-2015. The sequence continues at coordinate 16,307 of JAJKFJ010022600.1, forward strand.
TTAATTACAAGCCATAGTTTAATTAATTCATTTGAATAATTAAAATAAAAACTTAATGGAACTTAAACAAACACTACTCGCAACATCGCAATAATGGTTAGAGATGCATTCCCAATTTCTTAAATTCAGAGCATTGAAATCTGATTCCCTAAAATAAATTCCATTTAATCAACGGGAGGCATTACTGTTTATTTCGCACATGTCAACCAATAAGATAAGAGTATTAGTAATCCTAAAGAATATATTCAATAAGAAAAATCTATATCGCAAACAGCTAATTCCTTTCTAATGCAGTTAAATAAATGCGCACCTCTCTGAAAACATACTATAGAAAATACATAGTTTGCAAAGGATTTAGACTTGTAATTAAGATTCTTGCACTTTATCATCGTTGTATTTGTACATTTCATGACCACTAATCAACTATTCGTATTTGGCCTATATTTTATAATCTCACCTGCTCTGAGCTATTGCGTTTAGTAAACATACTTAAACATAGTAGCGCAACAGCAGAGCTACATGAATCTAACTACTCCTTATGTATGTCTTGTCATAGCAGGCTCTACCTCATCATGTCTCGTTGAAGTTTCAAAATACTTGCACAGATAGCTATGCTCTACAATTTAAGACCACAAATATTCACATATTTACTTTAGAGTTACTTTCATTTCTTCGAAGCTCAAAGATACTGCACCCTACTTCACAGAGCCAATCACTGACCAGACAGCAATCAAAAATACTGATTACTATAAAATATTAAATTTACATTCGTCATTTAATGTGCACCTTCGACTTTCAATACGACCTTCCTACTGTAGCAGATAAGCAAGGAAACTCTTATACAGTCTAAAATTATTTTCTAAGCAACCTTTGATTCTGGCTCAGCGAAGTTTTCTAAATTTGACCAGACATCTTTTGTTTTCAGTCTGCTTAAATATTTTATATTGTCCTGGAAACTCAGACGTAGGAAGTTACTAAATCTCATTGATCGTGAGTTAGAATAACAACAAAAAACTTTTCACTACTTACCCTTTCACTCTCACAATAATTCCAATTTCAGACAAACTCAGAGGTTACTATGAGTTAAAATCTAAGTTGATTAAAGCCAAGGAAGATTTGAATGCTAAGATCTTTAAAATTACAAACACAGGTCTCATGACAATTCAGTTTGAAAAGTCAATGTATATTTACTCTAATTACTCAACTGTTCTTAATGAAAGCCTCAAAATTTAGTTTTATAATTTAATTTATCTGATCTAGAAAGACAAGATGTATCCAGTAGATTATAAAGTGAACAATTTTGAAGGTTATTTCCTTACTCTTTAGTTAGATTTCGGATCTAGAATTTCATCTATTTCAATCTATCAACTTGATTAAATTCTGGTAGTATTCTCAAAAAAGAATACTTACACTGACTCTTCAGTTACTTAAAAAGTGCCTGAGAATTTTAAAATACGCAAGTATATTTAGCAATAAATGTCAGAATAAGATTGGGGTCCTTAAAATGCAGTTGCATAAGCTATTAAAGTGACGATGTTAACTCTTTTTGGAGTTAGCGCTACAATTAATATCTTTTTGTAAAATTTTGCGCATATCTCATTTTATATAGGAGTCAATAAAATATTTTTATTCAAGCGGCTGCAACACTTTGGGGAATGATCGAAGGATTTTAACTAATTACTCATCTTCCTTTGATGTCTATAAATCTTCCATCAAACACACTAAGCTTCTTCGCTATTCTATGTAGGTAATTTCAAGAAAATAGAAAATCAACTTTTTATTACTGTAATTTATAGACAATTATTTCTTTATAAATGACAGAAGATAGGAAAAAGATTTTGTCCAAAATATTTGTATTAATCATTATTAAAAGTATTTTAAAGCATATTGTATTTTCAGAAAGTTAATCCTAGAATAATCTTTTAAATAGTATATTTTTATAAAAAGCCAGTATTGGTAATTTAGGATGACCTTTCTTTTTTCAAGGCTTTAATTCTAATAAAATTTTATATCATTTAAATGTAGTGGCATTTTTTAATTAATTGAATGTGTAAAATTATGTTATATTAAATAAACTCTATCCTTAATTAAATAGGTATTTCATTTTAATACAATAATATTTGTGTAAGAATTTTAAGTTGGATTAATTGATAAAGTGAAAGAGTAAAATATTTTATTTCGTTATTATTCTTCGCTATTCTTAATGACAATAAGTAAAATTATTTTGACATCGTGAACATGAATCTGGTTGACATGGATGATTTCTCAAATGCCATTTTCGACTTTGATTCAGTTGAGTATGCGCCTTTCAACGCATACTTTGATTTCATGAACTACTAGTCAACTGACTTAATCTAAAATTTGGGTTTGCTGTTTTATGTGATGTTCCTAAATATGATGCTCACTGCTTTTTTTCTTCTGCTGTATCTCCTGGGATTCACTTCCAAACTGTATGATCATCGATACTTAATTGTTATAGTAAATTTCTAAGAAGGGTATATTAGTCAGTAGTATTTGGGAGCATTCTAAGGTTCTTAGCAGAGGCACAACTAGAGTTAACCATTTGTTCTTTCATTAATTTTAGTGATGTAAGTTAAGAATCTCCAAATTAAACACTTTAGATGAGATACAACACTAGTGGAGATATGATGTCGTCGCTTATTTCAATATCAGTTGTAATATAGCTGAGAATTTAATGGAAAATGAAATTATTTTACAAATCAAATCAAAATGGAAGATATAAGAGACATTTAAAGTATGTCCGATTTGAAAAATAATTAAACCATTCGATTCAGCATGAAATTCTAAGATTTTTATATCCTTGCAACTTCTGTGTGGGAGCGCTAAATCTTGAGTTATAAGCGACACAAGTTCTACGAGTTCAAATATTTGGAATCTCAGAATATTAAAGTCTTCAGGGAGATAGTCAAAAATAATGTAGTAGAAATTTTTTGTTTGAATGATATATATGTCTGTTTTTAATTAATTAAGCTAATTTATTAATTTTTGTAATGGGGCGACCAGTAGAAGAAAGACCACTGCATAGACTCTAACTTTGATCATCACCAATGCAAACCATACCGTGACACTAGCTACTGGTAAATTCATAGATCTTTGAAGCTACTCAATTGGACATTTCCACATTGGACCATGGATGAGATAGTTCTCAACAACTTCTACAACGACATTGACGGAGATACCTTGAGACAACATTGCGCCTACTTTTCAAACACTCAAATTTGGTTGTCACCAAGGAAGAAATGACTGTGAAATCACCAGACTTAACCCAGACAACAACCACAATGCCGGTGATTACAAGATAAAGTGCTTGGTATGAGATGGATATGACAACTAGGACTAGGAATACTGAATGAAATGCAGAGTTTTTTCAACGAGGCACCTAATAACCTTGGCGCCACTAAGCAAGCTTGACTTACTCTTCTACACTTAAACTGCCTTCCCCTCCATTTCAAAATTAAAAATCATAAATAATAAAATAGCAGTAATTAAGTTAAGGTCTTTCACTCTCTATCTCTACATTATTTTTTAATTTCACTTTGATAACATCAATATGCACACATCATATCTCGATACTGAGAGGGGCTATGAAGATGATTAAAGAAGAAACTCATATTATGTTTTTATTAGCTACCGTTCAAGCTGCAGATTAGGGGGTGTTTGTGCCATTTCAACTGACCCAATTTTTAACTCTTAATTTATTATATTAACCTATCACCGAATTTAATTAAAATTTCAGCTATAATCAGTTTCATGCTCCCAGTCTTAAGTTTATACGTCATACATTAAAAACGAATAGTCACTCAATTTTATGACTGTAAGATAACAATATTCTTAATAAGAATTAGTCAAAATAAGAACTGTGGAGAAACGTATTTCAGATCGAATAATCTCCATAAGGTCAAAAGAAGTTTTCATAAAGAAAACAGACGTGCTAATTGATAATATGAAGTTCAGCAATCGTAGCATTTATTGGTATGCTCTACTTTACTGGTTTAGAAGAACTCTTTACTCGATGATCATGATAAAATAATTTGATAGCACTTCCTGGAAATCCCTAAATTTGCATTCTTCTTCACATCATAGTTTGCATTTTGATGATAATGTTTGTGCAGATTATGAATCCAAATGAAGATAGAAATTTTGAAAAGCTGCTTGTATTCAATGAAACTATTTTCCTCCTCACTTGTTATTCCTTCATGCCGTTTTTATCGTTCACATATAGATTGATGATTGTAAATCGGATAAATTTTTTTAAAGAATATACTTGACAATGATAGACGAGGAACTGAGATCAGCATGGGGTTTCTTTCCTATCTGTCTAATTATGATTTACTTACTTTTCAATTCTTCAATTCTGATTAAGGAAATGGCTTTCTAGATCTATCGAAAATTAAAGCCATATATAAACTAGTGTAGGAATTATAGTTTGTACTAAAATAGATAGAAGGTAGAAATTTCATTGCACACTGAAAACTTCATGAATAGCTTTAAAAATACTGAAGAGCAAATAAATCTAGGTTCAGAAAGTAACAATTTACTTTTATTTTTATTTTGCAATGACGTAAGTGGGGATTCAAAAATAAATACTATAGACTTGTCGTCTACCTAGAAAATTTTAATAGATAACTAAATATTTGACACAACTCTGACTAAGTAGCATTTCTCTGATTCCATAAATCTATACCGAAAAGAAGAACAGCAGATTGAACCAAAATACAAGAACATTTCGCTTTTGAGTATTTAATTCTTAAAATAATTTTGTATTTTTGAGAAAGTAAATTTAACAAGGAATAGTTCGTCTCCCCAAGGTCTAAATTGTTTCTAAGTTATATGATGAAAATAAGAATTTTTGATAAGAGAAGAACTTATTTTAATTTGCATTTTATAACTTCATCTTTTATTTATAATGTCACTAGTATATCTTATAAATGTGGATTTGAATTTATAAGAATAAAATCTATCTTTATCTATTTATTGTAAATTGCAATAAAGCAGAGAATTTTATTATGAGTGTAGTAATTATTTTATCTTATTTATGATGGAAATTTTATCTATCATCTTTATATATCTGTTATTAGATAAATAAAATAAACCCACATAATTTCCTATTCAGACAATATATCCTTAAACTTTGGCTTCCTAATCCACACGACAATTAAATCTAGACTTAAGTTTACAAAAAGCAGATTCTAATCATGAAAATTTAATTTTAAGATAATGTATTAAAACTTTCTGGAACAATAGGAAGATTTTAAACTAGGTTATTTCACAACCTTTATAAGAAATCATTTTACTTTTATTCTCAGAATTCTAATAATTTGTAATATATTTGAAATACACATTTAATAGGGATATATTAATCTCCTATATATAAATAATTTATTAGATATGATATAAATTTATTTTTTTAATCATTATAAATACAAATATTGAATTAAAAATATTTTAACCTAAAGGGAAATAAAACTAGATACAAAAATTAATTCAGTCTGGTGTAAAAACATATTCTCAAAAACAGAATTCATAAAGAATAGCAACTTCAAAATTTGAGTTAAATCAAGGTTACTAGAAAATGATACTGACGATTAATTTTTCAAATAGGATTTTAATTAACATAACTATTTGAATTAATATATAAAGGTATATATAATTCTTATTTTAATAGAATGCTTTATTTTATTATAAAAGCTATTTATTTTTCGATAATAGTTAGATATTATTCACTTTTCATTGTTTAATACTCATTTATAATTAAAATTATTTAAATTCTTTTTAATTAATTTCATGAAGGCTAAGAGTATTTCAACTCCTCATTTTCAAATTTTGCTCGCTTGAGCTACTTTAATCTGTTTTATAGATAGTGAATACTCTCATCCCACTAATATTTGCATATAAAATTATTTTGGAGAATATATCAGTAATGGGCGACTCTCCTCTCTTTTCACTTTTAAATTTTCTACACACATGTAATTTATTTGATTTAGTAAAGGTGTAGTGCATTTAGATGACTATAGATTTTACAAACTCATGAATATCCGATTGGACTGCAGATAAATTTAAGAGTACTTAAAATTCATTCAAAAATAAGTCTATTTATAGAATGAAAGTATATTTTTATAAATAAAATTATATTATCAATGTTTTAATATTCTATTAATAATATAAAAATTAGCAAAATCTTATTGATATTTAAATTAAATATTATTGTTGAAGTTGCATAGTATAGCATCTCAACTTGCACAGATAGATTAAGATTTATTTAATTTTAGATAGTTGATACTTAGCAAAGTGACAAAGTAATTACAACTTTATCTCTCAAATTAACCTTCACCATATAAATTAGAAATTGACAATTCAGTTCTTACTTATATGAGTTTCAATGTGGTCTATAGATTCAAAGTTATCGCTATCAAATAATATTTTAACTATTCAATATAATCATTATGGATTGATAATTTGGACTATTCTTCAAACTATGATGTATAATTTCTATTCATGAAGACAATAGCAGTTTCGAAGTCAGATGTAGAACCATTCACCAATTTCAAGAATTATTTTCGCATATTATTTTTAAGGACCAAAAGTACATAATCACTGATTCTCAAATTAAAATACCAACTTAAATACCATTCTTCTTTTTTTTGTATTGCTATACTAAATTCTGCACTAAAAATTTTCATAATTTCTTTTTAAGAATAGGGGATACCAGTTCAAATTGTTAATGTCGATTTTGATTTTTCTTCAGCCGGAAGTCTACATTAAAAGTTTTTAACTTTCGATTCTATTTCTATGACTCTCTTCATAGAATCCTCTGAGGAAATGCTTGCTGGTAAATAAGTTATTGTGTCAGTATCAATCAAATACTATCTACAGTTAGGCTCTCTAAATTAGCAGATTAATGATTACAAAAGCTTTAGAGTTATAAAATTCTATAGAAAGCAAAATTCTTTAATTTAATTGATACTGAGCATAATTATCATCCTCCAAGTGTAAATGACATTTTAAACTGATCCCACAACCTGCTTCAATCAAGATCAGTATCCTATGGTCATTTCTCCTCCGGACCCAAATTCAGACTACGTTATTGAGGGAGTAGATTATGAATATGCGAATATTTTATGTAAATTAGATGTTCAAAATGATTGGACCAATAATGTGGCTTTTTGTGGCTATTAAAGAGTCTCGTTCTATTATTATTTAAGATTATTAGTAAAAGTTAATTCTATTTAAAAATTATAGTGGATCAAATCTGTTGCAGTTGCTGTTGAAGTATCTTAAATTCTTAAATTAATTCGTGATCTTTCGAAGTATAAAAATGTATATAAGTTAGAGATCCATCTTCTCTGCTTGTTATATAAAGCACTAAATAAATCTTGAATTAATTTTTGACACATATTTTGTGCTTTGAGCTTAAATTTTAAGTTTTAGAAGCAATAAAATAGTATCTAAAATTAGAGTTTTGTGTCAAATAAATAATTTAACTTTAGTCTTAAATAAGAGGCTTAAATATTCTTTTACAAAATAGTGTTAATATTTTTTAAAAAATTTGATTTTTTATTATTTAATGATAGACCATTTGATAGTCTCATTTTTAACTCACTTGCTATATAATTTTATATAAAATTTAAAACAGTACCAATTTTTAAATAAAGAGAAGCAAAATTGAATCTGAAAGAATAATATTTATTATTCTTTGGAGTGGACTTCTACAATCCTATTGCAGGTTTCCTTTTGAATTTTATTTTGAACAAAAAATGGGGTTTTAAATAAGTATAACTTAAACTATAATATAAGTGGAAATTTATTCAAAATCGATGATTAGATAAATGATTAATCAGGTTTAGAAAGAAAGACCAATTAAATTAACAGATATAATTATGATAATTAAAAAATTAACTCACCGACAAAAGAATTGCAAATGATAAAAGATCATAAAATATTTCTCCATCGAATGATGCACAAATTATGTAAAAATTTACTAACATTTACTGCACCAGTTTCATCAATTTAAATTAGTTTTATAATATAATTAGAACATCAAATAAATTCTAAGCTGTATTTAAATTTTTAGCCCCTCTTAACACTCCAGGAAGCACAAGGTTGAAATGGGGATGGACTTACAACTATAACTTATTAGCTTTTATCCCTTTGTCCAATCATTAATTATTTTTCTATTAAGGTTTTAAATTCCTCAATACTTTTATTAATTTAAAACAAATTATTGATTGCCAGAATATAAAAATTAGTCCGAGCAGATCACTAGTAGCAGCTTTTTAAACAAATGACTTCAAATACGTCTACGTTGTGCTCGACTATGATAGTGGATATTATGTTAGAGCGAAGCACATAGGAGACAAATCGCCATTAAAAAAGAGACAGTTCATGGATATATTTAATTATAGATGTTTTATCATTTATCACAACAACGGGAGAAGTTCTAATTTTGATAGATTAAAACTGAGAATTGTTTAGAAAGCAGAATTAATTTAAATCATAATTCGTAATATCGATTCTCGACTGTTAAACTGAGCTACTTTAAAATAATTATCTAAACATTTGATAAATAATGAAAAAATTTAAGATAGTTTTATCCTTTGAGGAGCTCTTGAATCTCTCTGCGAGCGGATCTATATAAAGCACAAGATAAAATAAACAGATTAATCAGAAATATACGATTTGTGCCAATCATATATCTTGATAGAGAGCAGCTATTGCAAAGGGGAAAGAATAATCTATGCATTAAAATTAAAGAAGCTATTGAGCAAGCCCCATATTGTAATGGTTATAATTAATTTAACTGCATGAATTTAAGAGTCTTCATTTATGACTATAATTTAATTTTGATTTTCATTTAAATCTGAACTTTAATAGTAAACAAGCCCTTATAATTATGCTCACACCTAGTTAGCGAAATTCTCTAAGGGCCTAGAAAACTTAATTTACATTAAGGAAATTAATGCTGGGTTCACAGTAATATCTTTGTTTCTCAGCTGTCTGCTCTTGCAAAACGACGCCAACTTAAATTTAAGCATTTATTTTTTCCACCGTTTGGACTGCAGGTGTTAACTTCGATCAAGCATTATATTTTTTTAAAGCTAATTAAGAGAGAAATTTACTCTTCGCTAGTTTCGATGTGGTTTCTGGAACTAACACCTTTGCAAATTTGTTTGGCAATGTTCCACTCCCGACCTAAGTCAATATTAAATAATTTAATTTTTTTATTCGCTATTTTTAATATACCTCAAATGATGGCTATCGATGAAGTGCAAAGATACATGTTTGGATGTTATATGTATTAAAATATATTTTTTATAGGATGCATATCTTGTGCTTCTCCTACTGCTATAACAGGAATTTATTGTGATATTTTTAAAGACAGATTTTTATTGATTAACTTTTTAAGTTATCATAAAAATTTTTTTCTTAGTTTTCCCTTATGTTCTTTTCACTAAAAATGCTATCCCAAAATAATAATTTGCTTAAATATATTCATACTAACTAAAGTTTATATATTGTATAAGTTTCAATCAATTATAAAATACTGCTTTGTGAATAATAGTGTATTATCTTTTTCAACTTTGATATTTAAAATCATTTGTTAACTGATCGATATGAGCTCTATGGAATTAACGGGGAAATTAAATTAAATGTTCTAGTGTGCTGGTATTAAAGCTTTAATTAAAATTAATTAAATTTATTGGCTTCTTCTGCTGGAATGCACTTTTATGTTTCCAATGAAGACACAAGTAACCGATTTATTGACATTTAATAATTATAGTTTTTATGTACTCCATTCTTCAAAATTATCCACCATTTATGCTAAGAAAAATATTTTAAAGAAATTAAGAAACGACACTAATTATTTAAATTTTTAAAAAGACTCATTTTTTGGAGAGAAACATATTATAAAAGAGTCAGGAAAAGAATCTCATAAGAATTTACCAGTAAAAATTTATGAATTAAATTAGTCTAATTCCTATGAGTATATATTTCTTCTTCAATTTTGAATAGTGGAACCTCCACAATGTTGATAACGGTAATGTCTGTATTTGGTATATCACCTTTCAATATCTAATTTACGTATTTTGCGCAAAGGAAGACTAAATTAAATGAACTAAAGTACTTCGCTATTGGCATTATAGCAAAGATAGAATTAGATTATCTTAAAATATAGTGAGTAAATGCAACAGAAAATAATATGTTTTTTACTTAACTGCAAGTAGAATACAACTGACTGAGAGGGAAGTCCTTGTATTATAAGTAGTTTTAAGAATGCTTTTATTTCATACAAAAAGGCTTTAGAAATCATCAATTGCATTTTTGGAGCTTATTCATTATACCTTGATTTCGTGAGCGAGAAATGCTTGGCTATAAAGTTTAAGAATTTAAACGGAATTAAAGAATAAGCACATATGGGTAAAAATAAAAAAATGAGTAACTAGAATATCCATCCACGGGCCAACAAATGAGTGTCACGATTAACTTTAACACACCGCCTCTATCATTATGGAAGAATCCAATAGTCTTTAAAGCTAGCAGCTTTTCTTAGTATCCTAATTCTAACTGGTTCACTTAATTTTTAAGCCATGATAATTTATTTTCATCCTTCCTATAATACCGATGCAGGAGGCTAGAAGTAAGCTTATATCAGCTATCTTAAATAATTATTAAACAATAGTCTTAATAATTTTATCACTATAATGATGAATTCTCATGTGCAGATAATTATAGTTGAAAATTTATAACAATTATTGACACTAATTTAAGTTGATTTTTCAAGTCAAAAATTAAAGATTAAAAATCATCCAAATCAATTATTAAGTACATACAATCTAATTTTTAAAAATAAAGTCAGGATACATAAATGAAAAAGCAATTCAAAAAAAATTTATTTTTAATCCCAAATTTTTATTCCCAAAAAAAAAAAAAAATGGAAAAAAAAATTTAAATTTAATTTTTTCCAAAAAAAAAAACAAAAATACTTAATTAACTTATTAAGATATGACAGCCTCGGGACCAACTGTGTATACAACAATAAACTTTAACAGAATTTATATTGTTAAAGTTAAAATAATCGACAACACGCCAAGTTCTATTGCAATTTTGGAGTCTCCCGTTTTTTAAAATGGAGCATTACCAGCTAATTTTGATTTTGGTCATGAAAAAGACATGAGATAGAGAGTGATTCAAGCATTTACACTTTAAACTTTTTATATTTTCACCAACTGCAAATTACTATTGTGCTGTACAAGGGTTCTTAAACATAGTAGTAGCTCAACAGTCAACTTATCTGAATCTCACCGCTCCTTATATTTGCTTAATAAGTGCAGACTCTGCTTCATCATGTCTCGTTGAAGTTTCAAAATACTTGCACAGATAGCTATGCTCTACAATTTAAGACCACAAATATTCACATTTTTACTTTAGAGTTACTTTCATTTCCTCAAAGCTCAAAGATACTGCACCATACTTTACAGAGCCAATCACTGACTAGACAGCAATTAAAAATGCTGATTACTATAAAATAATCAATTTAAATTTAGCATTTAATGTGTTCTTTCGACTTTCAATATGACCTTCCTACCGTAACAGACTAAGAAGGAAACTCTTATACAGTCTAAATATATTTTTTCTAAGCAACCTTTGATTCTGATTCTGAGAAGTTCTCTAAATTTGATCAGACATCTTTTGTGTTCAGTCTTCTTAAATATTTTATATTGTCCTGGAAACTCAGACGTGGGAAGTTACTAAATTTAATTGATAGTGAGTTAGAATAATAACAAGAAACTTTTCAATATTTACCCTTTCACTCTCACTATAATTCCAATATCAGATAAACTTAGAAGTTACTATGAACTAAAATCTAAGTTAATCAAAGCCAAGGAAGATCTTAATGCGAAGATCTTTAAAATTACAAACACAGGTCTCATGACAATTCAGTTTGAGAAATCTATGTATATTTATTCAAATTTTTCAACTGTTCTTAACGAGAGCCTCAAAATTTAGCTTGAAATTAAATTTATCTGACCCAAAAGGACAAAATGTACCCAGTAGATTATATAGTGAAAAATTTTGAAGGGTTTTTCCTTACTCTCTAGTTAGACTTTGGATCTAGAATATCTTCTATTTCAATCTATTAGCTTGACTAAATTCTGGTAGTATTCTAAAAAAAGAATACTTACACTGACTCTTCAGTTACTTAAAAAGTGGTAGAGAATTTTAAAATACGCAAGTATTTATAGTAATAAATGTCAGAGCAAGATTGGGGTCCTTAAAATGCAGTTGCATAAGCTATTAAAGTGACGATGTTAACTCTTTTTGGTGTTAGCGCTACGATGAATATCTTTTTGTAAAATTTTGCAACCATATCTCATTTTATATAGGAGTCAATAAAATATATTTAATTCAAGCGGCCGCAAAACTTTGGGGAATGATTGAAGGTTTTTAATTGATTACTCATCTTCCTATGATGTCTATAAATCTTCCATCAAACACACTAAGCTTCTTCGCTATTCTAATTATTTAAATTAAAAAAATATCTATAAATTTAATTGAGTGATAGTAAGTATTATATTCAAGAAAACCATGATTCTAAATAAAAGATTTTTACTTGTTTCCGATTTCAAGGTTTTGTAAAGTTTTTAAAAAAATCCTCTCTAAATACACTTTCAATCAATTTATAAAATATATGTAGAATATGAATGGATTAGAAAGATTGTATAAAAAGATGTATAAATGATCTGATCTTTAATTATTAAAGCTATCTCTAAATTTATAACTGTCCTGATCTTTAATTGTGAATTTTTAGCCTTACTGTATCATGCTTGATTTTCATTTTTTCTAAACATTCTTTATTTATTTTCAAGCTTTTCCTCTTTTCAAACTATTCTTCTGCTAATTAATTTTCATCATCATCTTCTTCTTCCTCATCTTAATTACTTCTTCACATATTTTTACTACTGCTATTACTGTTATTGCTCTTGCTGTTAAATTTGTTAGTCAGAAAAAAATTTAAAAAAATGTTTTACCTGTGGGCTTCGAACCTTAGAGTAAAAAATGGCTCATCTAGGCGTTAACCATCTGAACATTAGGATTCAAATCAAAATCTACTAGTTTATTTATATCAAATATCTCTTCCTCCGATTATAAATCAATTAAAGAAAGCCATATTAAATTATCTATTTAAAAATTTTTACTCTTTAATCTTTTATTTTGAATTAATTTTCAGCATTCCCATTTTATTTTTAAATTTTCCATCAGTAAATTAATTACAAAATAAAACTATTGCTATTTATCATAAAAAAATTACATTCTCATCAAAATGATTTATATGTATGAATAATTTATATTTAAGGAATAATTTATCTTAAAAATAAAATTGTAATAATTAATAAATTTAGCTATTCTTAATGACAAAAAGCAAATTATTTTGACATCGTGAACATGAATCTGGTTGACATGGATGATTTATCAAATGCGATTTTTGATTTTGATTCAGTAGAGTATCAACCTTTTAATGCGTACTTCGATTTTATGAACTACTAGTCAACAGACTTAATCTAAAATTTGGGTTTGCTGTTTTATGTGATGTTCCTAAATATGATGCTCACTGCTTTTTTTCTTCTGCTTTATCTGCTGGGATTCACTTCCAAACTGTATGATCATCGATACTTAATTGTTATAGTAAATTTCTTAGAAAGGTGTACTAGTCTGTGGTATTTGGAAGCATTCTAAGGTTCTTAGCTGAGGCACAACTAGAATTAACCATTTGTTCTTTCATAAATTTTAGTGATGTAAGTTAAGAATTTCCAAATTAAACACTTTAGATGAGATACAACACAAGCGGAGACATGATGTCTTCACTTATTTCAGTATTCTGTGGTAATAATAAGTTTCACACTCCCAGTATTAAGCTTATACGTCATTCATTAAAAGCGAATAGTCACTCAATTTTATGATTGTAAGTTAAATCATCTTTATAAGTACTAGAGAAAATAATACTCACGGGGTCACATTCTTCGGATCGAATAATTTCCATACGTCAAAAAGAAGTTTTCATAAAGAAAACAGAAGTGCTAATTGATAATATGAAGTTCAGCAATCGCAGTATTTACTTGTACGCTATATTGTACTGGTTTAGAAGAACTCTTTACTCGATGATCATGATAAATTAATTTGATTGCACTTCCTGGAAATCCATAAATTTGCATTCTTCTTCACATCCAAATTTGCATTTTGATGATAATGTTTGTGCAAATTGTGAATCCAAACGAAGATAGAAATTTTGAAAAGCTCCTCGTATTCAATGAAATTGTTTTTCTTCTCACTTGTTATTCCTTCATGCCATTTTTATCATTCACATATAGATTGATGATTTTAATAGCATAAGTTTGTTTTAAGAATATACTTGACGATGATAGACGAAGATTTGCGAACTAAATGGGGTTTCTTTCCAATTTGTCTAATTATGATTTACTTGCTCTTCAATTCTTCTATTCTAATAAAGGAAATGGCTCTTTCTATTTATCGAAAGTTAAGGCCTTATATCACCAAGTGTAGGAATTAATAATTTGAATATATTTAACTATCAAAAGAGATAGAAGAAAGAAATATCTTAAAACGCTCCTTGTTTAATAGAGAGCTACATAAACACTGAAGAGCAAATAAAAGAAGTCTCTGAAAGTAACAATTTTTATTGATACTTTATTTATTAAATGACATATTTGGAGATACAAGCTTTAACGCACTAGATTTGATGAAGACTTAGAAACTTTTTATTGATAACCAAGTATCCGGTCCATCCCCAACTCAGTAATAATTCTAAGAGACAATAGGACTTTATAGACAAGAAGAGATAAAGATTGCGCCAAAATATTAGAACATATCGCTTTTGAGCTCATAATTTTTTTTAATTTTAATTTTGAGAAAGTATATCGAACAAGGAGCAATTAATCTACCCAAGGTCTAAATTATTTCCCAATCATTTGTAGATAATCGAAATTTTTGATAAGAATAATTTAATTTATAATTTTAGATTTACTCCTAATTTTTTGCAAATAAATCTTATGAATGAGTGATTGGTATGATTAATCACCTCATTATAAACTAGAATAAAGCAATTTACTTGTCAAACACTTATGTCTCAATTATAGATAATTATCTATCTTTTTTATTATAATCAAGAAATGTTAATTATTATTATTTTGATTCTTTACAAAAAAAAAACTGAGTACATCAACTGTGCCATTAAAAGCAATCGAATAGATTAAGTGCCCTAGAAGTCCAAATATATCTAAAGACTAAAGATAACAAACATTATTCTCTAAGAATCATGAAAAATTAAATTAAGTTTATTATTATGAAGAAATTCTTTAACCAAATAGATAATTTGTAAAAGTTTCAAATGCAACATATAAATAGATCATTATATTTGGGGAATTTAATTTTTTTAGGAAATTAAATAATCTTAAAAAGTCTCATACTTTTTATAATAAAGTTTAAATAATTTTTTCTTTATAAATATTCCCTTGATAAAAAATTATTGTAATGATATTTATTTTTAAATAAAAATTTATGTTATGATTGCTTTTAATATTTTAAACCGAGAAAGAAAAAATCTGTTTATGTTCAGTCTGGGTAGAAAATAAATTTCTCACAAAATACTTCAAGAATTGCATTTACAAGAATTTTATAATTCAAAAGAGCATACCAAATGATACTGAGAAATAAATAAAGCAAATCTTTATTTAAATTCTATGCAGTTATAAAGAAAATGCTTTATCCTTCAGTTGCATTTTCTATTTTTAAATTAATGATTACTTTATTCTAGCTCCTATAGGAAAGAATTTATTTTATTCAACTTAATTATGCTTTATATTTAACATTATCGAGATTATATAAGGAATTTATTTTTAATAAAGGTTTAAAACAGATATTGACATTAGAATTAAAATCTTTCACAATATTTATTCTAAATTTATTTTGACCTATAAAATCTGTTAATAATTTTATATGCTAAATTAACTTTAAGACTTTCAAATTATAAATATTTGCATAAAAGAATAAATAATTAGGTCTAAGTTATTTTTTTAAAAAAATTATTTTAAAAATTAAGTTAAAAAAATTGCAAAAACTCATAAACATTAAAATTAAATATTAGATTGTTGAAGTTGCGTAGTATAACATCTCAACTTGCACAGATAGTATAAAATTAATAAAATTTTAGATAGTTGATACTTAGAAAAATGACAAAGTTATTACAACTTTAACTCTCAATCAAATTGCACCTTATAAAGTAGCTATTGATAATTCAGTTCTCACTTATATGAGCTTCAATGTTGTCTATAGATTCAAAGTTATCGCTTCAATATATATTTGTAATATAATCATTATGGATTGATAATTTGGACTACTCTTCGAATTCTGATGTATAATTTCTATTCATGAAGACAATAGCAGTTTCGAAGTTAGATGTAGAACCATTCACTAATTTCAAGATTTAATAGAAAATTTGTTTATTTTATAAGGACCAAAAGTACATCATCACAGATTCTCAAATTTAGATGCACACTTAAATTCCTTTCTCCTTTTTCTTGTATTGCTAAAAAATATTTTTCTTTTAAAACAACTTCTTCTCTTTTTTGGAAATAGGGAACACCAGTTCAAATTGTAAAAGTAGACTTTGAATTTTCCTCACCTGGAAGTTTTCATCTTAAGTTTTTGACTTTCGATTCCATTTCTAGAACAATATTGATAGAATCTTCTGAGGAAATGCTAGCTGGGAGGTAGGTAACAGTATCTGTTTCACTAACTTACTATCTACAGTTAGGTTCTCTTAATTAGCAAATTAATGATTACAAAAGCTTTAGAGTTAAATAAAATTCTTAGAAAGCAAAATTCAAAATTTAATTGATACTGAGCATAATTATCATCCTCCAAGTGTAAATGACATTTTAAACTGACCCCACGACCTGCTTCAATCAGGATCAGTATCCTATGGTAATATCTCCTACAGATCCAAATTAAGACTACGTTATTGAGGGAGCAGATTAAGAATATGCGAATATTTTATGTTATTAGATGTTCAAAATGATTGGACCAATAATGTTGCTTTTTGTGGTCATAAAAAAACTCCCTTCATATATTATTCAGTAAATAGAAAAACATAATATTTATTTTTAGAAAATTAAATCATATTGTTAATTATACTAAAACGGTTAGAATCCATTGTAGCTAAATAATCACTTTAAAATATTGTACCATTTAATTTTTTATGTTTTTAATTTTACAAACTAAAGACCTATAAGTATTTAACAAGAGCACTTTGTTAAGATTTTTACAAATCTAAGCATTTTACAGATGATCGTCCTCTCATTAATTTAATTAACATCCATCTAGTTTACTTAATTTAACTTATTACATTATAAATCTTAGATTTCTATTAATTTAAAATTTATAAATTTGTTTATTTTATCCTTCCTCTTTTCAAGCATTTTTAATCCTATTGCCGGTTTCATTTTTCATTTAATTTTGAACAAAAGTAGGGGGTTTATATAATGAGAAACTTTAATTATAGTTATTCAATTATTTATTACCTCTTAACACTCCTGGAAGCACAAGACTTAAATGGGGCTGGACATATAATAGCCTTTTTGGCGGAATCTAAGTGAGCAATCAATAAACTCCCACTAATTTTAGATTTGTTAAAGGAATATTTTGATTTTTACAAATAATTTTTAAATATTGATTGCCTGATTATAAAAATCAGTACAAACAGAACCGTAGTAGCAGCATTTAATTCGAATGATTATTAATATATCTACACTGTTCTCGACTACGATACCGGCAATTATGTTAGAGCTAGGTATCTAGGAACTAAAGCTCCTTTCAGAAAGAGATAGTTCATGGATATTTTTTTATTAAAAAGATTGATATTAATTATATCACATCGACTGGGGAAGTTCTTATTCTGATTGATTAAAAAGAACCAAGCCCTAGTAATTATGCGCATACCTAACTCGTAAAGTTTTCAAAAGACTTAGAAACCTTAATTTACATTAAGGAGCTAACTGCTGGGTCAATATCCTTGTATCTCAGCACATTAGTCTTGCAAAATGATGCCAACTTTAAATAATTTTTAATTTTTTTCATCGTTTGGACTGCTGGAGTTTCCTTTGAATCTGCTAAAATATTTAATTAAAGCTACATCATAGAGAAATCTACTAATGGCCAGTTTTAATGTGAATACTGGATCTAGAAACTTTTCCTAAATTTTTGGCATCGTTCCTACATAAACCTAAGTGAATTAATTTTTTGAATAAATATTAATTTGCCTTAAATGATGACTATAGATGATAGCGGAAATTACATTTTTGGATTCTATTTTTAAATATTAAGGATGCATTTCTTAGCTCTCTCCTGCTGTTATGAATAAAATTTATTCTATCATTAAATTTAGGACTGCTTCTTCTATTAAATTTAATCGGTAAGCATAATTTTATTTAAAAAGATGATTAAACTATTTGAGTCCCGCAGACATTTTTTTGTTTGTGATTATGACATTATTCTAAAAATAATTGATTTTTATATCTATAAAATATATATATGATTAACGATTTAAATCTTGATCTATAATGGGGTTATGTCGTTTTTTGGGTTTGATCTTTAAACCAACCTCGTCACTGACAGATTTGAGATTTTTGGAATACAATACGAAATAAATAAAATTATTATATAAATGTTCTAATGTTCTGGGCTAAAAGAATAAATTTATTAAAAAAGCAAATACGATAGGATTTTAACTATTTTTTACAAATGATAGCACAGCCAGCCGCTTTATAAAAATTCGCCCTAATTAATATTTTTACGTACACTATAATCCTAAACTATACTCTCTTTATTGACAAGAAAAATAATAAAAAGAGTAAGGATTTAAATAATAAAAATATTTTAATTATAAGCTCAGATCTCTCAATGAAAAAAAAGAAAATACATTTATTGTACTTTTCATAAGATTTTAAACAATATGCTTTTATAAAAATAGGCTTATTATGTATGATTATATTCTAACTTATTTGCTTTTATATTTTAAATACCGGTAGTCCTAGTCTAACGCAGACTGTAATACCTTTAATTAGCATCTCTCCTTTTAATATCTAATTCACATTTTTCGCCCAGAGGAGGACTGCTTTAAACCAACTCAAGTACTTCTATTTGGGCATTAACTTTGCTGCTGGAGCTGCTGGAGGCTAGAAGCAAGCTTTCATCGCTTATCTTTAAATAATTAACAATTAAAGAATATTATCATGATGGGGATGATTTTAAATTTTAAATTTTGTGTTTAAATTTAATTTTTTTAAAATTTTTAAATAAAAAATTTAAAAATTTTATTATCCGTTCAGCCCAGATTTTTCAAAAAATTTTGAGTTCCTTTGTTAAGCCTTTACAACGTGGACAAAGGAATTGCCATCTGTGTTAAACTTGGGTTTTCTGTAAAACGCCCCTTTTGGCCAAATTTGAAAAAAAATTTTCAAAAAATAATTTTACTTTATTAAAATCCCTTGTAGGGAATTTCATGAGCTTTGAAATTTGCTATATTAAATGTTTTAGAAATTTCTTAAAGTATTATGAAAAAGACAAAAACAGTGCTCTTACTGGTACAAGCTGGCTTCCTAGCCAGTAGTCAAAAATCGGGGCTGAACTGATAATATTATGACAAATAAAATAATATTAGTAGGTTATCGAGGTACATATATAGCAAGCAAAATTAAGTTTTAATTAATATTAAGAAATTAGGCTCATCAAAACGCAAATTATATTAATAAAGGGAAGGGAATATTTTATACATAGAATTTTTTATAGTTAAAAATAATAAATTTGATAATTTTGTAAGCTATGATGGTTTAAGGAGCGACAACGACGATATATTCGAGCATGACTTTTACAAGAATTTTAATGTTAATTTAAAAAATAATTGATACCACACCCCGTTCATAACATATTTTTAATCGTTCTTCTGTAATATTAGAGACTCCAGTGTACTAAAGTACTATTCAGCCTTCAGATTTAAACCTGAGTAAGTCTACAGATATGAGAAATAAAGTAATTCAAGCGTTTGCACTTTGAAATACATGTAATTTATATTCTCACCAAATCTGGGCTATTGTGCTGTGCAAGGGTACCTAAACATAGTAGTATCTCAGCAGTCAACTTATCTGAATCTCACCGCTCCTTATATTTGCTTAATAAGTGCAGACTCTGCTTCATCGTGTCTCGTTGAAGTTTCAAAATACTTGCACAGATAGCTATGCACTACAATTTAAGACCACAAATATTCACATATTTACTTTAGAGTTACTTTCATTTCCCTAAAAATTGACCCATTCCAAAAAATATGAAAAGAAAAAAAAATGCTTTTACATAAAAAAATAATTTAAAAAAGGTTTTTTTTTTTAGAAAGAGGTTCCCTCTTTTTTTTTTTTGAGGAAAAATAAAATTTTTTTTTCTTTTAATTTTTTCCAAAAAAAACTTTTTTTAAATTCTTTGGGATTTAATTTTTAAACACCCTTTTAGACTTTGAATTTTTAAAAAATTTTAATTTTACAAAATTGGAATTTTAAATAAAAAAAACCAAAAAAATTTTAAATTTACCCCTTCTAAGAAATTGGCTTTTTAAATTAATTTAAATCCCCCGTTCGATTTGATAAAAATTCAAGGATTTTATTTTTAAAATTTGTTGGAAAATATAAAAATTTAAAACAAAAATTATAGTAAGTTGATATTTGGAGTTTGGGAATATGCGCGGATAATATATCGATGCTGAGGAGTTCTGCTGCTGAGATGATTAAACAAGAAGCTCATATTAATTTTTGATAAACTATATAAAAAGCAGCAGGGAGTGAATCTGTGATTTCAATGTATGAAGTTGCAACTCTCCATTTATTATTTTAAGCAAATTTATTTTAAAATTTAATTAAAACAATCCTTTTTTTTTTTCATTTTTTTAATTTTATTTCTAAATCAAAATTATATATTCAATAATTAAAAAAAGTTTAATTTTTTTTGAAATTAAGTAAAAATCCACAAACATAAATTGGATATCTGCAATTAAATGTTTTTATTTAAATTTATTAAAACCCGAAAATCTGGCAAGAGGGAATTAGAGCTGATAACATTGGAGACGAGTGGAAGATCCTGAGTCAATTAAATTTGAGGTATAGATTATACTCCTAATTGATGAAAATTGGAACATAGCCTATGCTTTAGAATTAAGAGATTATACCTGATAAATAGTTTTCTATGGGAAAGTTTTATTAATTCCTGATTCGTTTGCTTCAAGCATGAAAGTAGGCGGCGAGGAACGGATCAACTTGAGAACGGATAACAAAGTTGTCCCAGAGACACAGTTGGATCCTCAAGCACCCTTTGCGGCTCAATAGCCTTTTAATGTTTCGCGAATGAATTTTTTTTAAATTTTTTTTTTTAAAAAAGTTTTTGAATTTAAAATTTTAAAAATTTTAATGGGGCCCAAAAAAATTTATTTTGAAAAAAATTTTTAAATTTATCAAAATTAATGTTTAAATTTTTTCCCCCTTTAAACATTAAAATTTTAAAATTTTAAACTGATCTAAAAGGACAAGATGTACCCAGTAGAATATAGGGTGACGAATTTTGAAGGATTTTTTCTCATGCTATAGCTAGATTTCAGATCTAGAATATCCTCGATATCAGTCTATCAACTAGACTCAATTCAGGTTGTTTTCTCCAAAAAGAATATTTACACTGACTCTTAGGTCATTTAAAAAGTTCCATAGAATTATAAAATACGGAAGTTTATCCAGCAACAAATGTCATAACAAGATTGGGGTCCTTAAAATGCTGTCGCATAAACCATAAAAATGACAATGGCAACTCTTTTTGGAGTTAGTGCTACAATGAATATTTTTGTGTAAATATTTTCAACCATATCTCACTTTGTATAGGAGTCAATAAAATATTATTTGCTCAAGCTGCTGCAACACTATGGGGAATGATCGAAGGGTTTTAGTTGATTACTCATCTTCCAATGATGTCGATTAATCTTCCAGCAAACACTCTAAGTTTCTTCGCTATTCTAATTATTTAAATTTTAAAAGAATAAAAAAATAACTTTTTATTACTGTAACTCATGGATAATTATTCAAGGCTTTAATCCTAATAACTTTTTAGATCATTTAAATGTAGTGGCATTTTTTATTTAATTGAATGTGTATGATTATGTAATATCAAATAAATTCTATCCGTATTTAAATAGGTATTTCATTTTGATAAAATAATATTTGTGTAAGAATTTTAAGTTGGATTAATTGATAAAGTGAAAGAGTAAAATTTTTATTTCGTTATTATTCTTCGCTATTCTTAATGACAATAAGAAAAATTATTTTGACATCGTGAACATGAATCTTGTTGACATGGATGATTTCTCAAATGCGATCTTTGATTTTGATTCAGTTGAATATGCCCCATTCAACGCATACTTTGATTTTATGAACTATTAATCAACAGACTTAATCTAAAATTTGGGCTTGCTGTTTTATGTGATGTTTCTAACCATGATGCTCACTGCTCTTTTTCTACTGCTATATCTGCTTGGACTCACTTCCTAATAGTAAGAACATTAAATCCTTAACTTCTGTAGTAAATTTTTAAGAAAAGTGTATTAGTCTGTAGTATTTGGGAGCATTCTCAGATTCTTAGCAGAGTCACAACTGGAATTGACCATTTGCTCTTTCATCAATATGAGCGATGTAAGTTAAGAATCTCCAAATTAAACACTTTAGATGAGATACAACACAAGTGGAGACATGATGTCCTCTCTTATTTCAGTATCGTTTTTAATAATAAGTTTCCCCTTTCCCAGTCTTAAGTTTATACGTCTTTCTTTAAAAAACGAATAGTCACTCAATTTTATGATTGTAAGATAAAATTTCTTAATAAGAATTGGGAAAAATAAAACGGGAAAAAAACATTTAGTAAAAATTTTGGGTAAAAAAATTTTTCTTTTTTAAAGAAAAAAGGACCCCAAATTAATAATAATGAAGAAGAGGAACCTTCACTCATAAAAGTCGTCTAAATTCTTTTTCACCTATAACTTGTTTTAAATGAGGCAAAGATCTTATTTCGTCTTTAGTTTCTGTCGATTATTGAAGTGTCTCGATTAATATCTTTGTATTTCTTCTCTTGTAAACTACTTCAAGTAGTTTTTCAACATCTATAAGTTGCTGCATTGAAAGTTGCTTCATTCCTTGAATGATTTAGCTTTTGGATTAGTTGCTTACTGCGATGTAAACTGACTGAAGAATCCCTCTTGCCCTTTGAACTTCTTCCTCTCATCTATTGATACTAAATTTCCTTTTTAAACCCTTACATGAGATGATTACTTTCGAGTCCTATCTGAATCGGGTGTTTACCCCAAAACATTCCTCAGGACTCAGCATCAAAACTCCACTGTGCCACTAGGAGATTTCGTCCAAACTTTCAATAGTAATTCCTCTCTTAAAATTTGTCACTCCTAATTGCTTTGCTATCTTTTCATATTTGTCATGAGTGTCCTTATCGCTGAAGACAATAAGTGGTATGTGCTTGGCAAATTTTTCAATTAAATGAATAGTGTGATCTGCTCTCTCCGATTGCTTTTTAAATATTTCAATGTCTCCTCCAAGGTCTTATTGGATTCCAGACACATACTCTACTTCACTTTGGAATGATAGAATTTTAGTTTGCCCAAGAGTTTTCTATATAATCCTTTAAATTCCAGGATCGCAAGTAGCGCTAAACAAATAACACTAAGTCAGCGTCATGTCCCATATTCCAAAAATCTTTCCTTAAACAACTTTGAATGGATGAGCCTAAATTATTTAGTCGTACTCATCTACTATTTATTCAAATTTTTTTATCCATAAAAGTTTTAAAATTTTTTTTTAATACTCAAATTTATTCCTAGAGGAAGGAGCTATCTTTTGGGCCTGGTTTTCAAAATATCATTAAAGTACTAAAATGAAAACCCTTTTTTTCCCTCTTTATTTCCAGTACCTCAGCGATTAAACAAATTTATCCAATTTTTTCCGGGACGCTGGGGGAAGATGACTTTAAATTTTAAGCTACTTGAACAATTCAGAACTATTCCGGGAAATCGTTGCTTAAAATCTTTTATGCTTTGTACTAATCACAAACATTTTCGACCTTTTCAAAAATTTTCCACATCTCTCTAGGGATACTTTTTCTTTTTTTTAAAAAGTTTTTTATAGTTTCTTCAAAAATTTTTTATTATTATCAGCATTCTTTTTTTTTGCTCCAAAGCTTGTTTAAAAATTTTGAGATGTGCGGTTATTAATTTCCCTCATCCAGTTTTATTCTTTCCGGTTCTGGGGAAATTTTTATTATGTCCTATTTTTAAAAAATCTTTGATTGATTTTTTAAAATTTAAGGGGGCACCTCTCTAATGGAAGTTTGATTTTATCCTTCTTGTTAAATAAGAGTAAAGAGAATATCTCTGCTTCTAAACAGATCAAGTAGCTAAATAAAAAATTTTTTATGAATGGATGACAGTACTTATACTTTAGATAGGAATTAAATTTCAAAACTTGTTTTGATCGTGAGCAACGGGCTTTGAAATTTTTTTTAATAAACCCTGGCCAAAAATATTTTTTGGGGGTTTTACTGAAATGTTTTGAGATTCAATTTGGGAGTAAAATCCTGGGTCATTCATATTTTTTTCTTTTTGAGTTTAGTTTTTTTCTCTAGCTATGTATTTCCCTAAAGGAGAAAAGGAAATGAGTCTAGGGAGAAATTTCCTATAAAATTTAGAGTTGTATAAAAATTCATTGTCTTGAAGGTATCTGTTAAGTGAAAGAATCTTTTATTTTATTACTTCTTTTTATGAGTCTTGAATTTTGTCTAAAATGTTGGGTTTAATTTTAAGAATGGATAGAGAGTGAAATAAAATGTCTATCCTTCGTTGCATAAGTTTGGAATGAGTTTTTACATTCTTAAATGTATGTCAAGGATCTAATTTAAATTAAGTCTTTTGAGTTTTTAAAACTTAATTAATCCAATTCTCTTGATTTAAATAGCTTTTCTAGTTTGTCTTGCTCTAAGCTAATTTGATACTCTTAACAAAGAGTCATCAGTTTAGGATTGTCCACAAATTTTTCAATGAGTGATTTATGAACTTAGAGTTTGATTGCTATCTCTAACTCATTGTAGTTTTGAAGTATAAATTTAGACACTTTTGCTAGTTGATACTGAGACTCTTAATTTTAAGGAGCTATTAAATCCGAGACTATTTTTCTTAGTTCATTAATTTATCAGTTTTGTTTTTTTCTTCCATGTAAAAGTTAGATAGATAGTTCAAGATTTCATCTTGCTAATCTTTCAAAGAAGCAACAGAAGCATTTCTTCTTTGCATTTTTTATCTCTTGACTCTAATAAAAATCTCTGATTTCTTCGGGACTCATATTCTGAGAGAGGATTGATTTGAGTAGTTTATGTTTTTTGGAAAATTCTCCTTCATTTTTTAAGTTTGAATCCCTTAGTTGGGGTTTTTAAAGGGTAAATCATTGTTTTCTTAGTTAAAATAAAAATCCAAAAAACTCTCTTCCCTTCTATAGATTTGTTAATCACATTTAAAATACACTTTCTTTCCTAAACTTTATTGTTTAAATTATTTATTTTTCCCCCTTTTGGATGTTTTAAAAAATTTTAGACTTTTTCATTTCATAGTTTTTGACTCATCACCGCACCCGAGAGTCATCACTGTCAAAATCATCGTGTTTCCTCTTTCATTTATTTTAAATATAATTAAAAATTATGGTTAATAAATTCTTATTACATTAATAGTTCACCACCCCGCTAAACTCAGCTCACTATCCTTATATAGTAACTAACTCTTCTTAAATTTAAAGGGAAAAACCCTTAAATTTTTAAAAATTTTTCAAATTTTATAAAAAAAAATCCCCCAGAAAAACAAAAAAATCACATTTTATCACTTTTTTTTAATAAAAGCAAAAAACTATAGCCTAAATTCAAATTTTAAATTTTCATCATCTAAAGGAACTTTATTTTCCTTAAAAAAATAATGATTTCCACCCGAGCTATTTACTATAGAAAATCGTTCACCTTTTTTTCAATTTTTATTTGCCCCACTTTAACTAAATTTAAAATTTGAATATGGAATTTTTTAAAAACGAAAATGGGACCAGTTTAACGTCAATGGGGTGGGAATATTTGGGCGAAACCCTTTTTATTTGGGAAAAGGCCCCCCAAGATTGGTGGGGAGATTTTTTATCGAAGCATGACCCCCTACTCCTACTTCACTTTAAATAACCCTTTTAAAAAAAAATAAGGAACTAAATTTTTTTTTAGTGAGCTACTACATGCCTCCGAAATTTAAGGAGTGAATCGGGATTACTTTCGGCAAATCCTCAAAGGGGAAAAAAGCAACTATTAAAAAAGTGCGAGGTCAAATGACAAAGGTTTCCAAAGTACGATAGCTTCAGTCAGACAAGTGTTCAAGGGAATTAAAAGGATGACTTTTGGGAAATTCTGAGGTTTCACCTGACCCTGGATGAGAAACAAAAAACTATTGACAGACAATACTTTTAACAAAATGAATTTTCCCCTTTAACCTGACTACCTCACTCACATCGTCAAACTTTTTAAAAAAAAATATTCAATTTCAACAAAAAGTTTTTCCTTTTTAAGATAGCTGGCTATCACAACTTACCAGTCATCCCTTCATTTCAAGTAAGCTTTATATTTTAGTCAATGCTCTATAGAGAAAAACGGTAGGACTCTTCAACTCATGAAGCAGTCATCTAAAATTTTCAAGGCAAAGAGACAGAAGCCAAACCCTCAGCCAGTGACTTCGCTCAAGAAATTTCGAAGCAATGATGGACCAGGATCTGCAAATAAATAAGCGCATCACAACAATGTAATGATGATCGATAATCATGCTCATGCGTCAATGGATCAAAACTAGGAAGGTTTGAATCAGAACCTCTCAAAGATGAGATTTAATATTTGAGTTAATTTCACTTAATAATTAATCCAAGCTTAATAAGTTTATTCACACATAATTTCTATATTGTCTAATCACTAATATTTGCAAATGATTTTGCAATTAGTTTCTTCGCATTTATTTTCTCATTTATGTTTGATGTTCTTATCTTCATGCGCTTGTATTGATTCTTCAAAAGAGAAAAGTAGTTTTCAATAGGGTTATATTAGGGAGAATAAGGAGGAGTGAAAATCAGTTCAATTTATAGTTCTTCGCATAAACGTTTTGATCTTTTGCTATGATGAACTCTAAGGTTATCTAGGATTATAGAAAGTTTTCTGTTTTTAAATATTTCATGAGCTCCAATTAAAAAGTCAAGGAACTTATCTGTATCTATTGATCTTTCATGAACATAGTAAATTTCAAGTCCTTTTGAAAGTGAAATGCCACACACTACAGCTAAGCTCTCTTGAGTTTACATTTTATCTTGAATTGAGATATTGTGATTTCTATTGCTATAGTCAACTTTGAGCTTTGTTGAAACAGTAAACATTACTTCATCCACAAAGAGCAACTCTCTTTTATCATCAATAGCAATTTAAATCCGCTGCAGCATTTCTTATTCAAGGATAATAATTTTGTCCTTTTACTTTTAAGTTTGATACTTGAGAGTTACTATTGCTTTTTCAATTTTAAAAATAAAAGGTTTCCTTTTTTTAAAATTTGAAATAAACATATTTTGGAAATTTTCCCATGAAACATAACGCACCTTTGTGCCAAGGGTCATTTCCCGCCTTTTAAATCAAAGTTTTTATGAGACTAAATTTGTCTACATTTCTTTTGGTAAAGTTCATTAACGGGTTTTTTTGAGGAATTAATTTTCTATTCTTTTATTTGAGTTTTCTTAAAGTTTAGAAAAGACAAATGTTTTTTGACCATTGTTATTGATAAACCTCAATCTGCTTATTAGTTTATAGCTCAATAGATTTTAAAATTTGCTTTAGTAGGGGGTTATAGTTTTAAATTTTAAAAACAATTTAGTACCATTTTCACTAGAGCTTCCCTTTCCCTTTTGTAAGATCCAAAAAAAGGGGGAAAAACTTTTCTCAAAATATTTTTTTTCCCCAAACATAAATTTAGTAAGTAAATTTTTCACAAACTTTAAGCCTATTTTATAGATATATTTTAAACAGGTTTAAAAATAGATAAAGACTTTATTAATAGTTGAAATATCTTGAGCTTTTTTTATAAAAGAAAAAATTTTTCTACCATAACTTCCTTATTAGAAATTTTTAAAAAAAAATTTAAAATTTTTGGGTTAAAAAGTTTTAGCCAAATTAAATTTTAAGGGGAAAAAGAAAAGTTAAAAGAAAAAAAAAAATCATTCTAAATGAAAATTCCTCTTTAAAAATGAGGTTGCTTGGCCTTTTAAATTTCTTATTTTTTAAATTTTAAATTTTTTAACCTTATCCAAGCTTTTTTGAGAAAAAAATTTTTATCAATTTAGACAAATTTTAAGCAAAGTCAATAAAATAAGTTTTTTTAAAAAAGGAATTTTGTTATTTTAAAAAACCCAAAAAGTAATTTTTTTTTTTTATCAAAATTACGTTAGTCAAAAAATATTATAGAAATCATAAAAAAGTTTTTAAAAATTCCTCCTTTTTAAATTTAAAAAACCGGGGGGGGATGAATTTTGCTTAAGCGGGAAATTTTCCCCTTTAAAAACCCCCCAAATTTCCTATGTTCCCCTTTTTCAAAATTTTTCCCTTTAAATAGGGAAAAATTTTGAATTAAAAAATTTGTTTTTTTTAATTTTCCATTTAAAAAATAATTGATTTAATAGGAAGTTTGTTCGTTTGGAAAAAAACTTTTATTAAAATTTTTCCTTTTAAATTTATAAATTTTGAATTTAAAATTATTTTTTTTGTTTAATTTTTAAAACAATTTGGGGATCAGCTCTTTTATGAAAAATAGGAAATAAATTTAAAAGAAAAAACATTTTAACTTCCCTTTTTAAAAATATGGAAAAAAAAAGTAATTAAAAATATATTTAAAAAAAGTTAATGGGGATTTAAATTTAAAAAGCTAAATTATTGTGCTTTTTCTTACCCTTTTAAAAAATTAAATTTAATTGGGGTTGAAATTTTTTGCATCCTGGAGTTAAGGTGTTTTAAGTTTTTATATATAAAAATGATTAAATACTAAAGGACATTTTAAAATTTAAATTTTTAAATTTTTAAACAAAAATTTTTAAAATAATTCTTAAAAATTTTGCTAATTCTTCGGATCGAATAATTTCCATACGTCAAAAAGAAGTTTTCATTAAAAAAAACAGAAGTGCTAATTGATAATATGGAGTTCAGCAATCGAAAATTTACTTTACGCAAAATTGTACTGGTTTAGAAGAACTCTTTACTCATGATCATGATAAAAAATTTTTATAGCCTTCCTGGAAATCCCTAAATTTGTATTCTTCTTCCCTATCCAAATTTGCATTTTGATGATAATGTTTGTGCAAATTGTAAAC